>JALPQI010005448.1:0-56773 GCA_025490895.1 Thaumatotibia leucotreta
TTTACTCGATATGTGTCAAAGACGTGAAATGCTATGGAAAATCAGCCATATTTGTTTTTTTTTTTCTGCTGACGAATGTTATTTGGACACTTTTACAAGACAATACTATGAAAAATATTTATTTTGATGTATTTTTTTTACGTTCCCATATTTTTTTTGCTAGTCGATTAGGAATGACCCCAACTCTTGCTGAGGGTGTCTAAAGAGTCAACTAAGAATTGCAGCGTCATTGAACATTCGGAGACTGATGATAATAATCGCCAATCTGCTTGCCCAGCGTGGCGATTATGGACTTTTATCTCCTAACTGTCTATGCGTATGGACGTTGTCCAGCTGTGGACTAATAAAGGCTCATGATGTGAAAGGTTCAGTGACACTTCAATCCCTTTAGTCGACTCTAACGACACCCACGGGAAGAGTTGAGGTGGTGACAAACATATTTTTAATGCCGTCACCAAACGGCAAAATGAACCTTTATTTTCTTAGAAATCTCTGAGCTTATCAACGACATCGTGGTTTCCATTTTGATTGGATCTCACAATGAACGGTAAATTGCCTTTTAAATAACTTTGAACTCTAAATCTCAACATATTCTGAGAAACATCAAAACATACAAAGACCCTAATCTAGGGCAGAGTTCCTTCCGCGACATGTTCACACTTTAAAAACATCGATTGTATTTGTTATCGATTTGATACGCTCGTGAACAACTATTAAGGTGCATTCAAACCAAACGAGCGTCGCTATTCTAACCCCCTTCTCCACGAAATTCTATCGTTACACAAAACGTGATTCGTTGAATTCGTAGAGTGGGATATAGAATAGCGAATGCTCGTTTGGTCTGAATGCACCTTTAGAGGAACAAATCAAAATGTTTTATGAAATACTGACGACCCGCCCCGACTTCGCACGAGTTCAATACAATACGAATACAATCAAAATCTGCCGCGTAGTTTTAAAAAGTCCGTAAAAAATAGACCTCTTTCGTATCGCCGTCTGTCTGTGCAGCACGATTTTTTTATTAAAAGGACACGGCCAAACAGAGTGAATAGACATCAAAATAACGGTAATATTTAATAGGGCACAAAGAGCCGTTCTCAAAGTAGCTTTTAAAAAACCTATTAGGTATCCAACCACTGAACTATATAAAGAGGCACAAGTGTTTAGTGTCAGAAAGATTTTCTTAATAAGAGTAATTTTATATACACACAGATCTGTTTTAAATCGACCCGACTATAATGACTTACTTAGAAAACGAATCTTTCAAATACCATCCACGGCCGTTCGAACTTCATTTGCAAACCGTTTTCCAGACTTTCTGTATCCCCATATTTATAATAATTTAGTAAAGCGATATCATTTTGAGAAACACTCCATTGTCGAAGTAAAAAAGCTTTTGACGAGTGCTTTCATGGACCTTTCATATACTGATATTGAAAAATTTTTAAACACGAACGCGCACGCAAACACACACCGCATCTAGTTTTAAGTTTTAAATGCTTAGTATTTTAATTTAATACATTAATTTTGTTGATTTTGATAACTTCATTTTGCTTGGTTTCATTATTTGTTTTATTGTTTAATTAAGATTAGTAGTAAGTCGTTATAATTTTTTAAATTTGTATTGTATTCCATTCACTTGTCTACTATTATTGTTGTCGCTTTTTGCCGTATATATAACGTATGTTAAACATTATTTTCCTCCACGGGACAGGCTATGCCTAGTGTGGAGGTCAGTAAAACTTGTATTTCCAAAATTATTATCCGGAATAAACGAATTTTTTATTTTTATTTAAATAAAAAACAATTTAAACGGTGTACCAAAGATTTAATTTTATCCAGATGCATCAAAATGTGTAACATATCTTCACGGGTGAATATCTGAGCGTTTCAACCGCCTAATTTTGGTGGCATCATTTTTGCCGAAGTTACTACAAACGTCTCAATGTTCTACTCCCTTATTTGTATAAGGTATCGTGCCTCCTTCAAATGACAAAGTAGCACATTGTAACGAATTGAAACTTCGGCAAAAATGATGCCACCAAAATTAGGCGGTTAAAACGCTCAGATATTCACCCTAAACATGGTTTCCGTACCAGCCTCATTTTGGACAACATAAACTGCGAGTTCAGTGAAGATCATATCACATCATTAACGAATCAAACCGATGTTTGGAACGTTAGAATATCCCTCCATGTTAGTATAGCGTACGTTAATATATTATTATATTGCTTTAATGTTTGCTTGATTCCAGGGAGGGATGCAAATATAAATAAAAGTACTGATTCGATTTCGAGGGCATAATTATATTTGTTTCACAAGACTTAAGTATGTAGCTATTTAATTCACCATCTTATCCCTTTTTTCGGTAACGCAGTGAATTTTGCTGGTGGGATCTCGTGCAGGGTCCGCCCGGATAGCTACCACCGTCTTACCCGATAACCTGCCGCTAAATAGAGTTTGCACTGCTGTGTTTCAGTTTGGGGGTAAGATAGCCGGTGTAATTACTGGCATAGATAGAGGAAATCCATCTAAGTCCTCAGGGTAGGGTAGGCAGCGCATAGGTGATTTTTGTATCACTATGTCCGTGGGCCTCAGTTCCAGCTTTCCATCAGGTGGGCTGAGAGCTCAGTTGTCTGCCTTCGTCACAAAAAAAGTACCTAGCCGTACGTAAAGCATTCTATTGCTATACCTATTTCTTTCATTTATCTGCATAGATAATTAATTAATTATATTCCGTACCGTTTAGGTATTTATTAAGATTGCTGTGCCCTTACAGGGATCATGTTCTCAAACTTTTGTAATACGTAATGTTAAGGTGGATTTAGACCAAACGAGCGAAAGCTCATTCTATCCGCACTCTAAGAAATTCGTTCGTTACACAAAACGTATTTCGTCGAAATTCGTTGCTCGTTTGGTTGTAAACCCACCTAAGAAATTCGTTCGTTACACAAAACGTAATTCGCCGAAATTCGTTGATTTCATAGAGCGGGGGATAGAATAAGCATTCGCTCGTTTGGTGTAAACCCACCTTAAGACCTTATGTACAACATGAAACGCAATAAATTATATGAATCTGAAAGTTTTCTACTGACAAATGATAAGTCCGCGTTAATAACACAGCGACAACTCATGGTACGGATACTGACTATACTTCCCAACAAACATATTAGCTATAACAGCAACTCATTTAGAAAATCCTGAGTGATATAGTCGTTTTATAAGATGCGTAATAATAGTTTTAGATGATACTATGGAAATAAACAGTCCTTTTAATACACTGGTGCTAGTAAGGTGATATAATATACATAAGATTGCATATTGTAGCTAAAAGCTGTAATAAGGTGGTATTAACTGCCTTTTTATATGCTATGGTTACCACTTTAAGGATATTTTAACACTGGAGGTTCTTTTGGGGTGCCCATTATAACTTACTCGCGCTGTAGCTCTATAATCGTGTTATGTTTACCTTTTAGTGCTTAATGTCGCGTACAGAGTTACAAAAGCTAAAAAAATAACCTTAAGCCATTTAAGAGTGGTAACATGAGTTCTTATAGCACTTAGTAATTTAGCGATACAACAGACATAATTTTCCCTGTTAAATCACTTAGCTTTTTAGAGCTTGAAGTGCTATAACAGCGGTATGGCCGTAGCTCTACAAGAGTGTTTACGTGAACATTATTACCACTTAAAGTTATTTTTAACGCTTTGAGGTATAAGATACCTGACTCTATAACCTTTAATGGTTATCGGAAATACATTTAAAGCTGTCAGTTCTACTGGAGATAAAATTATCACCTTTACAGTTAATCATGTCTTTAGAACGTGAAACGCCATTTTTGTTTACAAACAAATACAAAAAAAATGCTTAAAATATTGTAATAAAGCAACAATTGTTAAGGTAATTGTTCTAATATTACAATATCTAGTATGTGTAGCATAACCATTCACAAAACTAAAGATTATAATTAACTTACTTACCAAACATAACCTAGGCTACAGTACTTTTAGCATACCAAATTTGTTAAAACTTGTAAATTTACGAGGCGCTTGAAAATTGAGATGTAAAATACCACATAATGACAGAAAAGTAACAACCGCATTAGAATTTTGGTTGAATTCACTAATACGCGTCGTGAAACTTTGTGTACTCAACTGGTAATGATTTCACAATCCATCAAGTCGCCATTACAAACAATCTTCATTGCACACAACACAAACCGAATGAAATCGTATTAAATATTTTGACATTTAAAACTACACAAACGATTATAAGCTATAAAAGATTCCATATTGCGACGCACAGCGATTATTTTCACTATAGCAGTGTTCTTGTAACACTTTAAGTGATACAAGATGACATTTTACGCGGTTATTAGAACTACAAGCGAAAATACTGCTACTCTAGCCCTTTATTATCACTCCCGGCAACAATTATCCCTATAGTAGCACTATTGTATCACTAGTTTATCACTATTGCGCATAAAATGAACCACTATTGAACTTCGAGCTCTAACGGCGGTGCCTATTTGCGCCTATAAGAGAGTTATAGCGTGCTATATCGCTAAATTTTAGGCCACACTATTGCTATCAGTGTTTAATCGAAAGAATATACAGCTTTTGTAGAACTAATTTTGTCGCTAAAATGTTAGTTGGGTTATCTGTACGTTCAGTATAGGTGACTTATCGTTCCTGTCACTCATCCTTTTGTACACTGACACGTAGGCGGTAACCATGGCAACCCGCTTGGTATAGTCTCCGGCTATAGAAGTTGCGAACAATAAAAACAATGTTAACAAACCTTGTATTTTTGTCAACCTCCGTAGCCTAGTTGGTAGTGACCCTGCCTATGAAGCTGGAGGTTCTATGTTAAATAAATTAAAAAAAGATAATCGTGTACCCGGTGACATTGTCATTAGTCCTTTTTTTTAACTGTGAAATGCCAAGACGTTCTGTCACTTTACAAGTTACTTCCGGTGTTTAACTTTTTAAAGCAGGTTCCTTCCGGTAGTAATGAAATGCCTTTACATATCAAGTTCAGTTCAATCATCGAACCAGCGAGATGGTACTTCCTTGTTTAATTTGACGTACGTAATGCCAACCTTTCATTGCAAGTTTGAGAAAAATATGTTTAATTTCAAATGTACGTCATTGAATGTAGCTATTATTGTATATGCATAAGGTGGAAGTACTAGTACCCGACGCTGTACCAATACTCGTCATTATAGCTTGAGTTGCCATCGATGAGATAAAATCAACTATTAGGGCGTTTAAACTATGATTAATGTATGTAGGAACCTTAAATGCTTCATATCCCAACTTTGAAATAATTAGCTTGTATCTAAATTATTTGCATAATTTTAAGACAGGCTGATGTTTATTAGGACTGGGTATAATATTTCCAATGTCCCAATATGTGACATTGAAACTTGTACTGAGGTGCCATCTATTGAGACTGCCAGCAAAAGCACCTGACGCTTATTTATACAATGGAGCTCACTAAGAAATTTCGCAATTTTGAGAAATTTTGATATCGTCACCATAAAATACTATTTAAGAAAACGTACAAACTCCTCTCCCAAAACACATGATAATACTTTATGTTGATTTAGATATGAGCAAAATATTGTGATTCAAATAAATATTCTATGTTAACATGTTACGTACTGGTGCTTCCACCTTAGTGCCCGTAGTAAGGTGCATCAACGAATCACGTTTTGTGTAACGATCGAATTTCGTAGAGTGGGGTATAGAATAGCGAACGCTCGTTTGATCTGAATGCACCTTTAGATTTACATCTATACCATGTAGTGATTATTATACGTTCTTAGTCTGATAAATTATCAGCTCGGTTACCTAAATAAAGCATTTAAAACCCCCAATTCGCCAACATCAAAGCTCTAAAACTACCAGCCAAGACCCTGAGAACCCAGTGAAAATAGTACCAAATAAAGTAAAATGAAATAAAAAGCCATGCGAGCGAAATACGTCCCCTCTCCCTCCAATTTATAATATTGTTTTTCCTTGGGATATATTTTTTCACTAGTGTGGGGGTGCGGCCACCCCCCACCTCCCTCCCCCGGTTATTATTAAAGACGTAGAACTCACACATTCTTGCCGAAACCCGAGTGTGATTAGATTAATATAGCTCTGTTTGTACGTTGGGTAGTGATGTGCGTTTCGTTCCATATGGGAATGTTCCTAGTTCCCAAAAATCTAAATACAGGATGTAATCGATAAGTGTTTACAGGCCATAATTCCGTAAATATGAGAGATATCAAAAATCTTTTAACTGATATCGAAAGTACGCTACTCAACGAGTACCTAAATTTACAAATGTATGGAAAAATGTATGGAAGAGTGTGAAGTTAATATTTGGGATATATCTGATTTTATTTCAAAAAAGTTACTAGTGTAATTTTACTCGTTGGGTAACGTACTTTCGATATCAGTTAAAAAAAATCTGATAGCTCATATTTACGGAATTATGGCCTGTAAACACTTATCGATTATTCCCTGTATATATGGTGATTTTTTAATGGCTGTCCTCCGTTTAAGGGCTTGTTCAGTATTGTTTTCCAATTAGGTAAAAGAGAAGTGTTAACAAATAAAAATTGAGTTTAGCCGACAGTCCATAGAAAAACAATATCTTTTTTAGATAAAAAAAATGTTTTCCGCCTTTTCCCTAACCGAAACAGTATACTGAACATGCCCTTAAGCGGAAAAAAAACAATAAAATTTTACCTTGTATGTTCTACATATATCTAGATTTTTTTCCACAATTTTTTTAGAAGGTCACAATTTTAAAGTAATAATGTACATCGAACAATAACTACTTTAGTTTATTGTTCAAAAATTTGTTTGAACATCATTTTATCATATGATTGAATGGATTTATTTCATAGTTTTTATAGGTATTTATGATTACGGCTTCGATAAAGAGGATTGTTCAACTGATTCGACCAAATGAAAAACAAAATAGAGGGTGCATAAAAAACATATAGGTCTACAGGTTGGTTACTAGGCGACGACCCAGTACCTTGCAAAACGCGTTTAAATTGGGAACATTCCCAACGTTCCACAATCCATATATTCCCGCAGTCACCACATCACTACATACAACTTAGAGATATACATTTTCCAACTTTATTCGAAGGCAATAAGACGCATTTTGTACATATTTGCGAGCTCGCGTGTTCGGAGATCGTTGGAGATATGTTCAAATCTTATTGTTCTATTTTTAAAGATGGCGGAATATGACGTTTATGCTTTTTTCTTACAATTGTGGCCTGGATTCTAGGTTTATGCCTAGATGGTGGATGACAATGAATTTGGATTTAAAAAACATCTTTTGATGTAGATTTTAGACTAAGTACATTTATCCAATTGGAAACCTGGGCTATTTTAGAATTATAACTAACGTGAGACTCAAACAAAACGCTATTCTAACCCTCTACTCTACGAAATTCGATCGTTACACAAAACGTGATTCGTTGATTTCATAGGTATAGAACAGCGAATGCTCGTTTGGTCTGAATGCACCTTAAGACCGACATATATGCCCACAAAGCAATAAAGATGAGAAGATACACACACGTGCATAAAGTTCGAATTCAGTTTTGACACTTCTGTGGCGTCTGAGTGACAGCTTTTATATTTGACATGACATCAAAAAGATTAAAATGAAAATTCGTTCATCAGCGAGCTATACCCTCCTAAGTCCCTGAGTCCGTTATAAAGGCCAAAATCATGCCATGTGTAAAGGCCGAGCGCTAAAAAATAAAGTTATAAATAAAGTCCCAGAGTCCGTTATAACGGCCAAAATCATGACATGTGTAAAGACCGAGCGCTAAAAACTAAAGTTATTCATAAACGCCGATTGTCCGTTATAAAGGCCTTAACGTTTGGCGCTTAAAATCAGGCGATAATGGTGTGAATTTGAGAATCAATGGCTGTCGTCCAATCAGAAATATATCTATCTCTATTTCGCAAAGGCTATTGCCCAGTGAAAAAGAATATTCCGTTCAGTGCGACGTCAAAAGTCCGGCAAGATGTCACATCGCGCAGGTAGAGGTGAGTTCAATCTTATTTTTTCGCTTAAACCTGTTTGTTTTTGGCTGTCTTTTTATTTATTTAATGAGTATTTTACAAGTTTATTATAATGTAATTACTAGTTTTATTGTTAAGATGATGTTTGAAGTACAATTACGTGTTAAATTAATTTGACCTTTGTAAAGCCCTCTCGTACTTTGTTCATAGCATCATTAAGTTCTCACACTTGTTTAAAATGAGTTTTCTTTGAAATATGTAGATTAAAATTTCTTAATTAGTTATAATAAAGTTACAGAAGGTTTATTACAATTGTTTTTAAAATACTTAAGTTAAGTTACTTTATGAGGACACTATTGTGATGTGAGAAGTAGGCTGATTTAACTAAAACAGTTTTGTATTGAATTAGATTTTAAAAGAAAGATTATAATGTTTTAATAACAGAACGGTTCTACGATTTTTGATATTTTTTATAATTATAGCATTTTGACGATCCCTTATGTTTTATTTTATTTTTCAAATATACACCTGATTTCATACAAAATTACACATATTCGCCACATTTATTATATAATCTGAGTCACATAAAAGCCGAGAGGCCTTTATAACGCCCAAATAATTTGTAAAATAAATTATGCTTAAAGTATACCTCTTTGAGTATATAATCAACTTTGTTCCAACAAAAATCTGACAGACTCATTTTAAACCTTAAAATAAGCGACAGAAAGTTCAGGACTCAACACTGATAGTGTTATAAAGGACTCTCGGCTTTTATGCTAGTGTACTCATTTTTTATCCAGGACTCAGGAGGATATACATACAGGGTGTTTCAATAGTTACTGAAAACCTCCATTTTCTATGCAAGTGTACAGTCTCCATCAAATACGAGAAATAGAATACTACGAAATCGTAATTACGAAAACGGATCAAAGTTTTTTTATGTATACAGGGTGAAACATGTGTCGTGAACAGTAATACGTTTTTCTAGCTCTATAAACAACTAACAATTGAATACCCCAAAAGTTACTTAGAAACAGTCATGTTTTTTTTAAGCTATTTAAAGCGTTAAATGTAATAAATGTAATTTAATTTTACACGAAATGACAAAATTGGCGTTATTAATAAATTCAATTTGAAGAAGTAATTCAAATTATTCCATTAATTTGTCTTAAAAATCCTTTTGGATATCCTAAAGCCAAAAAAATACAAAGACATAAACCCCAAAAAATACATAACTTGTAATTTTTTAAGTAACTAGAGGGACATTTAATTGTTTGTTGTTTATAGAGTTAGAAAAACGTATTACTGTTAATGACTCATGTTTCACCCTGTATATCGTAGCGTCAGGGGCGTTCAAAAATATCTGAACACGCCTTTATAGACATAAGTGTTCAGATATTTTTGAGCGCTCCGGACGCTACTATACAGGGTGCTCGCGAGCATTCCGAAAGATTTTAACTATGCATTCTAGACATCAAAATAAACAAAACATATTATGAGACCTAATGTCAAATCCACCAAAAAAAAAATTTTTTTTCTTTTTTTTTCGTC
The DNA here is from genome assembly GCA_025490895.1 of Thaumatotibia leucotreta. Lineage (NCBI taxonomy): Eukaryota > Metazoa > Arthropoda > Insecta > Lepidoptera > Tortricidae > Thaumatotibia > Thaumatotibia leucotreta. Next base: position 9,601 of record JALPQI010005448.1, read on the forward strand.
TTTTTGAATACTTTTTAACCCTCTAATGCATACGAAGCCAAATATGGTTTCATTGGTTTTGGACTCTATTGACTGCTGTTAGGGTTCAAATTTGAAATGCATTTTTGCCTGTCTTATGCATTAGAGGGTTAACATTTCCAGTACTTTTTATCATAACAACAATTTATGTAAATTATTTATTTCAATTGTTTTTTTTTAGGTACAGGTTATTTCGTCAAGTCTATTCGTATTTTTTGATTGTCAGGCAAAAGATGTGGTAATATTAGAGCACATTGTGGTAGCATTGTAATCAAAAAGAAGTTAAATGACGAGTTACGTCGAAAAACTTATTTCGAAAAAAAGGTTGATTATCTCTGAAACCAAGCCGAATCTAGGAAATTTTATATAATATAACATGAAAGACTCTAAATATGGTCAGGAATCCAGCATTAAAATCTTTTGGTTTCCTCGCGAGCACCCTGTATATCTGACGGCGATACTTTTTTTCTGAAGCTGTAGGTACGCGTTTCGATATTTATGGCCAGATATAAGTATACAAGTTTATGACGGAGACTAATTATAAAAGGTTACAACTCCCTTGTAATTCTTCATGAATAAGTAAAGTACGGCTATATGTCAAGGATACAAGGCAATACAGGAGTCGGTATTCGAATTTCGAAAATCGTAAATTTAGACCGTTGTGATCACTCCGAAGATATTATGTTTTTATATTGTTTTATCCAGAGCTCCAAGATACAGGCTCAGCCTAGTTTGGGGTACATACATATACAGATACAGGAGTCAGTAGGTAAAATTTGAAAATCGTAATTTCGACCATTAAATTTATTATCACTTTCAGTCTTTACTTATATGAGAAAATATATTTGGTCAGTCATGGTTGTTTTCTGTATTTAGCTACTCGTATTTTATTTTGTATGTTTATAATGTCGCTTAATCACTTGAAAAAAGTCTAATTGATTATTAACACACTCATAGAGCTAATGTGTGTATATCATTGCACTTGTATTTAAATTGCACTATTTAAAGTCGTAAAATAAGTGTCTAAGTAGTCTATTTCTGAAAGTATTCACTGATGGTGTAAACAACAGTACATTTTTTGCAATCGACTGTCAAGAAACACCGTGCAGAACCAAAATCTCCCAAAAACTCGATGATACGCAAGAAAATAATAAAGATTACAGTTTTTCAGCTCGCCGATTCAACATACATATCACATACATACATATACATACATCGTTTCCTCCCGCCCGTGTATTGATTTTGTGTCGAAACATTTTTCATTTTATCTGCCTTACTTTAAAGATAATGGCGTCGGCGATAAGCCAAATTAAAAATATAGTTTGCGTGTGTTATCGGGAGTTTGGCCCGAAAACAGATAAGTTGGACCATTGGATAGATAGTAATACTACGAATTTTCACTATTTCCCAGATAATAACGATTGATTCGAACTATATTAATAAATTAAAATATTATCGAACCGGGTTACTCACGTATTTAAGTCGATGATTGCTCGACATGTTTCGACCCATTAAGAGGGTCCTCGTCCGGAGCACCCTCGGCCAAGGTCAAAAGCAACACTGAGGGTAGATCTTTCCTTGCTTCGCCCCCGCCACCACCGCCCGCGACCAGTACCCGTTCTAGCAGGGCGGTAGCCCGCAGTACTCATCGGGCTTTGGCCGAGGGTGCTCCGGACGAGTAACCTTTTAATTGAACGATTTTTTATTACTTTAGCCATAATAAAAATAATCTTCCTTTAAAATCTTCGAATTATCACTTTTTTCAATTATCTCTCAAATGGTTAGAATGGATTTATTAACCGACTTCAAAAAGGAGGAGGTTTACAATTCGTAGAAATCTTTTTTTTTTTTATGTATGTTCCCCGATTACTCGAAGACGCGTGGACCGATTTGAAAAATTCCGACCGAATTCAGATCTGATGATGGGATCCTGGAGAAATCGAGGGAACTCTTCAAATGTTGTAGGCACATATGACATTTTTCATTTATTTTCGAAGACTAATCAAGTATTTGCGTCTAGTCATGAATGTTTTAAATTGGTGATCTGATGATGGAAGGTACAACTCCTTAGCAATTAGGAGTTGGGGGATAATTCTTTAAGTATAACATATTTCGTGTATTTTGGAAGCTATTTGAGTATTTGCCTTTAGGTGGCCATAGTCGCATGTTGGTGAGCTGATGACGAAAGGTATAACTCCTTAACGATTAGGAGTTGGAGGATACTTCTTTTAATATAACAACTGTCGTACATTTTCGAGATATATTCAAGTGTTTGCTTAGTAGTTATGACATGTTGGTTAGCGGTTAGTGATTCTTTAAATAATAAAGGCATGCTAAAGCTGTTACCTATAATCTTTGAAATTATCCATAGGTACCTGCTGATGATACAATCTATATCTCCTTGATAATGCAATAATTTTTTGAATATTTAAGTTATCCAGTTCAGGATTTCTGGCCTATTACAGTGCAGTACATTCTAATTATAAGTATTAAGAGCATACTAAATAACGAGTTTACACTACTAAAAAGCCAAAAAATAAAATATTTTAAAATAAAAATAAAACCGCCTTCAAAAATTCGCCCGAACTAAAAAGTTAAAAATAATTTTAGTTTCTACTTCTTGGGATTTCCTACCCAAACCTTTAAACCTTTTACCCTATTCATTGAAATAAAATATTATGGCTAGGTATTCTACAGATTTCTTAGAAGTCGGTGCCAAGCCAAATATGTTCACTTCGCGAGTATATGACTGTATTTGATATAGCTTTATAACTTACTGTCACTCCGGTTATGCTTTCATCAAAATGACTGAGATAGATCATTCTGTTGATAAAAACATAATCGGAGTGACAGTAAGTTACAAAGCTCTATCTAAAATATACCTATGAACGTATTTGGCTTGGCACCGACTTCTAAGAAATCTGGGTAATTAAATCTAGGTATTCTAATACCTAGCCATAATATTTTATTTCAATGAATAGGGTAAAAGGTTTAAAGGTTTGGGTAGGAAATCCCAAGAAGTAGAAACTAAAATTATTTTTAACTTTTTAGTTCGGGCGAATTTTTGAAGGCGGTTTTATTTTTATTTTAAAATATTTTATCTGAGTTTGAAGTTAACCAACTCAATTCGTATCGGATTTGAACCCAATCATGTCACCGGTCAGTCAATTATAAAAATGTAAACCTCGCACCTGGACCCGCTGTTCCGACTGCAAACAGGAAAGGAACAGGGGAGGCGTAGAGTTGCTGCATTTTAATTTGAGCCCTTGAGTGGGGTGGAGTGTGCGAACGATTGTGGTAGGCACACGTTTTTGAGTGGCTTAAGATTGCAGCAGTGTTATTCATTAAGGAAACCGCCTTGCTGTTAGCGTTGTGTCAGCGCTGGGGCAGCGTCGAGCCTAAAAATGGTATTCACTAATGTACTTTAAGCAACACTAGTGCTCGGCGACGAATGCGGCGTGAGCTGGAACTACACTGCGTCGAGAGTTTGACATTTAATGTACGAACTTCGTATTCTCTAACGAAAAACAGCGACGAACTCGCCCACAACCTCGCTCACAGTCTCGATTCCTAATGTCAAATAAAACAGCTAGGATTTTAGACAAGGCTGTCTCGACGTCGATCTCGTTGACGAACGCAGCGTCGAATGTGTGAATAAGAGAATAGCATAACTGTACCTTCGAAACATTAAGTGCAGATGTCGCTAGTGATTACTTTCACAATACCATTGACTGAATTTGGTGTGATTGATAGAAGATCACCTGGGGCCCATTTCTAAAAACTTTTTACTTGTAATACAATTGAAAGTCTCTTTTTGGCACTATTAATTAGATAAGGACTTCCGCTTGTATTACAAGTTACAAGCATTTGAGAAAGCTGTGATTGGGAGCATGTTGGACAGGTAATCTAGTTGGAGGCGCGTTCGAATCCCGTGACAACCAGTCTTACGCAGTTGATTTTTTCTATGGTAAGCACATCTGTTACGACATTGTGGGATTATACCTCCTTATACATTAACGTCTCCTAACTTAACAAACTGCTAAGTATTGTTTGTCCCGTTCGGTCTTATCAATATGTCTATAGTACTAAAGGGACAAACAATACTTAACAGCTTACTAAGAAACGTTTATGAATAAAAGGGATAGTGTTTGGTGGCTAGGTGCAATTTTCGAAAAATACTCATATTTTGGTAGAAGGGCATTTTCACTTCTAGGGACACCCAATTAGCTTAACCCTCACAAAAAAGTTAACTTCGATGTCAGTTTTGTAACGACAATTACGACACCTTAAAAAAAATCGTAGGTTGACACGAGCATTTTATCCCTTTCGGTCTTACCAATATATCTATAAGAGCAAAAGGGACAAACAATACTTAGCGACTCGCTAAGTTAGAAGACGCGTATGAATAAAGCTTAAGAAATATTTGTGATAAACACAAAGTGGTGCCCTTATTGGAATTCGAACCCGTTACCTTCAGCTTTTTAGGCAGGAGAGGGTTTAACTTGTTTATTTTCCTAACTAGTGCGGAAAAGTAAACTTTGCTCACGCTTCGCGTGCGTAAATTTCTCTTTTTACAGAACTTGGCACTTGTTGGCACTTGTTATGAAAAAAGTCGTTCGATACTCGTGTAAAAACTTCTTTTTAACCTACTAGGCTACGGTATGAGTATATTTTTACATGGATTCAAATTTAATCATGTATTCGATCGATGATGTCGATTATAAAATTTAAATTCTGTAACGTAAAATGTGTTCCAGTACCGGCTGAGCAAATACGCGACATGGACATGGGATGGGTGGAGTCGCGTTTTAAATTAATACATAAACATTCAAACTTCATGTGGGTGTTTCTATTGAATCGTGGGCTTTATTTTTCGCTACAAATTGGATTTTTGTGATATTAACTCTGAAAGGATTTTGATTTTAAAATATACGGTTTATATGCTGAATTCGTGTCATTGGCTATTTGTATTTACTTAATTCTCTAATGTATGTGACACAGCTGTTGGATTTCCAAATAATAATAAAAAAATCAAATTGCTTCTGATTTGTATTAAATGTCATATTTCCTTAGTTATATTTATAGGTATTTAAAATTAGGGAAACAGCATAGGCCCTAACCTCCTAACCAGGCTGTACACTTGTTTGCAGTCACTTATATTCCCTAGCATTACCGTGTTTTTTTCTGCCTGGATAATTGGAATATTACAGCAATAGAGCATTTTTATTGGAACTCCACACTCAGCCACGTCATATTATTATGTTTTCAATTCGAAAACCACTTAACTTTTGATAAGTGTAATAATGAACAATTAGAATAAAGTTTTAATACATTTTCAACCTATTGTTTTTAAACCAATACATATATTTTAATAAACATAATTTGTTCCTTTTTTACCGTGGACTGTACCACTTTCATTCTAACTATAAATCATATATGATAATGAAAGGTTGACCGTGGTTGACATGGGACTCGAACCCAGAACCTCTCTGGCCTATCCAAAAATATTATAAAGTCCTATACAAAAAGTTGCGAATTTTGCAGAATTGTACGCTTATAAAGGTTTTGTGGTTTCGGTCTCTGGATTGCTGATCCACCCGTTCAAATTTGTCTGAAATCGTGGATAACTCCCATTAGATCGTGCCGGGTCCTTGCCGGGCAGGGCCAGCTGTCCGACGCTTCGCTTTCTAACAGAAAACATGACGTCAGACCGATACAAGCCATTGGCTTATGTCTCGGGCCCGGAACGATCTACTGTGAGTTATCCCTGTACAATACAAGGTGGCCAAAAAATATGTATGTTCTCGCCAGTGAGGTTTCGAGAAGAGAATAGCTCCCCTAAGTTTTTGGAACTTGCAGATGGTTCGATTTATTTTTTGAAAATACGTACCTATTAGGTGCTGGTAATTCTTATACAGGGTGTTCCACGAGCCACTGAAAACCTTGAACGGGATGATTTGGTAGGTTAAGCTGAATAACTTTTACTAAGGTGCTAACCCAAAAATCTCAAAAAAAAAATTTGCCTTTTTCATATAAAATGTCGTGATCAATCGGTCAAGATGTAAGAAAAAGACAATTTTTTTTAGATTTCGTGATTGGCCCCATATTAAAAGTTGTTCAGTATAGCCTACTAAATCACCCTGTTCAAGGTTTTCAGTGGCTCGTGGAACACCCTGTATAATTTTAGTTTGACAGGTTTGTCCATGCCTGCTACCGCGAACACCGAAGTTCGCAAATTTCGGGGATTTGTCTCTGTCACTCCAACGAAGACGTCATTAGAGTGACAGAGAAAAAACCCCGCAATTTGCGGATATCGTAGTTCGCGGTAGGGCCACATGTTCGAAAGTTAAGGGTTTCCAGGAAGTCTAACGAGCTTTCTGTTCATATACAAATATATAAAAAAAATTACTTAAGTAACGTTAACTTTCTGAACAGGGTGCTTAGCCAAGTTGCCAATCGCTAACGCTTAATCGTCAATCGTAAACGAAAGGCAGCTAACTGTCTTTGTCGCACGAATAAGTAAGAGTGACAGAGAGGGAAAACTTCTATACGCTACTAAGCGTTAGCAACTTGGCTAAGCATCCAGGATTGTGACAACTCATAAATCTATATGAGAAATACCCAGGTAGGTACTTTAACTATTCTTTACGTCTAAAAATTGAATTTGTTTCTAAAAAAACCTGTAAGGCTTATTCTGCTTCCCAAAAGTTGTTACACAAAATTAAACTTCGTAAAATAAAAATTATAACGTTACATTTTGTTTTCATTAAATGCCTTTGGGGGAGGCCTATGTTCAGCAGTGGACGTCTTTCGGCTGATATGATGATGATGATGAAATGCCTTTAACTATGTACATTTTTTTGCAACACTGTTTATCAATAGGTACCATGTTTCTAACCATGAAATTACGTATTCCCATTCTTAATAATGTAAGAAACGAGCACAAAGATAACACATGGATATTGAGTCCATCAAACAAAAACGGCTGTCAATGTTGTCAATTAAATATAAAGTCCACCTGGAGGGTGCGGCCGCGATTGAAAATAAATAAACCGACAGAGGAGGGGTGGAGTGGCGTCGGTGCAAATATTTGGGTCGGATATTGGGTTTAACTTGTTTTGTTCTACATTGCAGTGTAATTGGGGGATTTATTCATTTTATTTACAGTTTCATAATCCGCGAATAAAAATATCCGTCAGATAAAAACTTACTCTATCTTTTTCTACGGGCATGTACAAGAACAATATAGCTAACATTTAACTGACATATTATAATACATAAATATCTTGGGACACTACAGAAATCGATTTAGTCCCACGGTAAGCTCAATTAAGGCTTGTGACGTGGGTACCAAATGACTATATATACATAGATAGATACTTAAATACAAACACAGCCATGACAAAGGAACAAATATTTGTGATAAATAAATACACAAATAATGCCCTTGTCGGGATTCGAACCCGGAACCTCCAGCTTCGTAGGTAGGGTCACTATCAACTAAGCTGTGTTTAAGTTGTTTTGTTCCACATTGCAGTGTAATTGGAGGATTTATTCATTTTATTAACAGTTTCGTAATCCCCGAATAAAAACATCCGTCAGATAAAACTTACACTATCCTTTTCTGGCATATACAAGAACAGGATAGATAAAATCACCATCCTTTTCCCCTGGCATATAAAAGAAAAGGGCAGCTAACATCCGGGCATGGTCAAATATATTTGTAAGTATAATGATATAACCTTTTGCAGACAATCCATAGAACTTGCAATGAATAAATAATGTAATGCATGTGTGCACTTTTTACCCAACACCGAAATTTAAAAATCTTAATACTTACCATCCATTATTTTTATTTAAATTACTATTTGTGTTGTAATTTTATATCATTTCTCAATTTTCTCACATTAAGCTTTATAGAGAATATAGTTGAATTGAAACAGAGTAATAAGTACACCTAGATATTTTATTTTATTTATTTCAACCAACTTGTATTTACAGTTTAACCAAACCTACAAGTTATAGGTTACTTAAATTATTTCCATTTGTTTAACGGTATGTATTATTCAGTTTTTCTAGCAGGAATAGGATTGACTATATCAAACATCGATATAACTGTTATCGATGAGAGTATACCCTGTTCTCATAAAGATGCTTACTTCGTAAAATCAGATAACCAAGAAATATAGGATCTATCTACGCTTTATTTTTAAATATCTAATATTTCATATAAATTATTGGCTATCGAATTTTTCTTATTAGTCTTTGTTATACAAGGTATCAGAAAAATTAGGTATCATTTTGAGTATGATTTGCATTCTTTTAGTTTATCTCAAGTTACTGCGAATTATTATTTTTTTTTTTTATCTATTACTAAAAGAGTTATTGATAACGATTATATCGATGTTTAATTTTGCCAATTTCTCGATCCTATTAGAAAAATATCTAGGTATACTAATGAGTAATAATATCCAGCACACAAGTAGGTAGTAGGTATATTAATTCTAACATATACATACAAATATTCGATTTTAATGAGTCCGTTTTAGTTAATAGCGCAATTTAATTTACAAAGGTTCAAACGAGCTCCGTCACGGCACAGGCGGAGTCGACATTGCTTTATAACAAATGGCCGACTAAATGTCAAAATGACCGAAACTAGGCTAATTTTAAGTCTTGACTAATACATGCTACCACAGATGTCATATATACCATAGATCAAGCAAACGTATATACTTAGCGTGCCATTTGGCAGTGAAATCCACTGAGTTGTCCGTCTTTAATCGCAGCTTGCAGCTTTCGGGCGTCAAATTTTGTAAGTTGAAGTGAACAAAAACATTAATAATGCCTCCTTAAGTTAATTGCAACAACACAAAAAAATATGAATACTCAAGGGCCTGAGACATATATAAAATCATAGGCAAGTAACAACTTCAGTACAAAATCTGACACGCTCGGCCGCCATACAAATGAATGAACTTGTTTCTTCTATCCAAATGTAATTCTGTGCATGCTACCATAATTATAAGATAGTAACTGTGAAACATTGGAGATACAAAGACAATTGAAATCAACCAATCACGTTTTGTGTAACGATCGAATTTCGTAGAATAGCGAATGTTCGCTTGGTCTGAATGCACCTTTAGTAAATGATGAAATCGATTAAATAAATATTTTTTTGGCATAATATTTACATCCGTCCCAGAACTCAGAACACACATCAAAAGTTCAAAAAAATATAAATCATGGAACAGTTTTACACACGTATAAAAATGAATCTAAACTCAAACGAAACAATTTCTTACAATAAAAACAGCTACCTCTACCTATACTCATGTTCCTTATATTTTTAGAAACAAGAAAATACAATCATTAGCAAAGCTTTCATCACACACTCTCTGACGCTCAAGTCGCCAATTCCCCAAAAAACTAACCCAATTTCAAAAGCTGATATTATGTTCAAATAAATAAAAATCACGGAATAATTTTACACATGTTAAAAAAATTATCTAAGCCCAAACGAAACAATTTCTTACAATCAAAACCCTGTATATTTTTAGAAATAAGAAAATACAATCATTATCAAAGCTTTCATCACACACCCTTTGACGCTCAAGTCGCCTAATTCCCCAAAAAACTAACCCAATTTCAAAAGCTGACATTTCGACTCCACGCCACCCCTGCCCGACGCGCCGGCGCCCGCATGTCATTTCGGCGTCCATTATAAAATGTCGGCAGTAATCGGCCTTTATTTTTATTTTATTTGCCAACACCCCCACCCAGGGGGGGTCGATATTTCAAAGTTAACGACTCCCATAAAAACGCGGCCTCTTGAAAACTGAATGAGTGTGGCGTTTGACAAATATTTGGATGATTGTGGAGCGTCTATTGATTAGACGGAACTACTTTGTTTAATGTAGTATTATTTAGTTCACAGATTTCGCAATAGATGTCTCTGTAACATTTGAGCACTCGCTACATCGCGATGTTAAGATTTTCCTAGTTTTCCTACAACCAAATTAAAATCGTAATAAATATTATTAGTACGGTCAAATCGTACATTAAACTCGCAAAACATGTAGTAAAGCTGCATTTTTGGTATGTTATTTAGACACCATAGGGCAGTATAAAACCACATTTTGCAAGCAAAAACAAGTTGTGCTAGCTGCGTTATACGTGAAAAACTGTGAAATTTACTGTCTATTTTTAGTTTCTGATTTTTATAAAAAAAGCCTTACGTTTTTTGACAATATGTTTCAGGTAACGTTTAAAGATGAGTGAATTTGTAACAAGATGAGATAACATGCATTACCGTAGGTCTTATAGTTTCAGAGATTCGAGACTTCAAATAGTACCCTGTTTTGTAAACTAGATAAAATGTTGAGTTTTGATAACGTTCTTGGTTTATTATCGCCTTACCTAATTATGCTACGAAAAACATGAAATAATAATCTTATAGCGCAATTAATATTCTTTCATTTAAGGGTAAAATCAGGGCAGTAAACTTTGTGATTGAAACTAAAAACGCGAAATTCAAAAAGCAGGAGGTCCGCTATCTAAGTTTTTCATACAAATGGCAAGTCGTGTTGCAAAGCTGCAATTTTTGTATATTATAAAGGCTCTATAGGGATGTACGAAAATGCATATTACAAGAAGAAGAAAAAAAGGATTTAGGTATAGGACGTAAAAAACTGAAAAAAAATCGGACTTTTTATAGTTTTTGACGTTTAACTAAAAAACTATAACTTTTTGATACTAATTGCTATGAAACTATGAAAGAATATTAAATTTGAAAGGATTTGAGCTACCTTGCATTACCCTAAATTATATAGATTTAGAGATACGACATTTCAAAATGTACCCTTCATTAAGTTAAGGAAATAAATGCATGTTTTGAAGCCTCGTATACCCCCAATTATAAGACTCACAGTAATTGTTATCTGCTCAATTTGTTCCAAATTTAATGTAGTTATTATCTACAATTACTTTTTTTTCTTAGCGCGAACGTTTTGCCAATATTTAGTGAATAGCTTTAACGTAACCTAAAATTTGTTTACGTTTTGATAAAAGGGCACTTTACGAAATGTCGCATCACAAAATATATATTACTTACGGTGATGAAACGTAGCTCAAATCCTTTCAAATTTAATGATCTTTCTTAGTTTTATAGCAATCAGTATCAAAAAGATAATAGATTTTTAGTTAAACGTCAAAAACTAAAAAAAGTGCGATTTGTTTTCCGTTTTTTACGTCCTATGCCCAAATTATTTTTTTGTTTTTCTTTTAATATGCATTTTCGTATATATCTATAAGGCCTTTATAATATACCAAAATTGCAGCTTTGCAACTCGACTTGCGATTTGTATGAAAAACTTAGATAGCGGGCCTCCTGCCTTTGGAATTTCGGGTTTATACTTTCAACTACAAAGTTCACTGACCTAATTTTACCCTTAAATTAAAGAATATTAAGTGCGCTATAAGGTCATTATTGCATGTTTTTCGTAGCATAATTAGGTGAGGCGATATTAAGTCGAAAACGTTAGCAAAACACAAAATTTTATCTAGTTTACAAAAAGGGGTACTTTTTAAAGTCTCGAATCTCTGAAACTATAAGACCTACGGTTATACATGTTAGCTCAATTTGTTGGAAATTTATTAGTCTTTAAACTTTTAATAACATATGATATCAAAAAACGAAAGGTTTTTTATATAAAAATCAGAAACTAAAAAATGGCCGTAAATTTCGCAGTTTTTCACGTACTACCCAGCTAGCACAACTTTTTTTTGCTTGCAAAATATGGTTTTATACTGTCCTATGGTGTCTAAACAACATACCAAAAATGCAGCGATACTACTTGATTTGCGAGTTTAGGGTAAAATTATGTACGATTTGACCGTACTATATGTTGTCAATGAAGTGTTTGAAATACTGTTCATTTACGAGTTCAGGTCGAAACTTCGGAAGGTCACCTGTACTGAAAAACGTCGTACAGTCGACGTCAAAGATATAATTACTGTTTAAGCGCCAAAACAGTACATTTCCTAACTAGTGCGGGAACTAGTCCCCCGAGTAAAAAAAAAGTTTTTGCACGTGTAAGGGACGATTTTTTTCATAACAAGTGCGTCAAAAAGAGAAATTACCGCGCGCGAAGCGTGCGCGAAGTTCGTTTTTGCGTTGTTAGGAAAATATAGGCATATACAATGACATTAAATAATAAATGGACGCACAGAGCCAAACAAAAAAAAACAAGAAAAGTGGCACTAAAAGTCATTTCTATCATGTTTCAGTTGAAGCTAATAACGCTCACTTACAATAAACTATAATAAAAAAAACTCAAAGAATAAAAAACTTTGTGAAGTGAGCAATAAGTGTCAAATTTGCGAACAACACCGCAAAACAGTAGAAACTTTTTATGTTTAAGGAATAATGATGCTATACCGTAAGGTGACCAAATGTCAACTGTCAGAACTGAATAGCGGAGCAAAAGGACCGCAACATTTACTTCTGCAGCCCATTTTTTGGGGCCATATTTTTGAGCTGTTTGGGGATCCACTTATATATTCTAAATCAATGGGTATAATATACCCATTGATTTAGTAAAGTTCGTGTAAATATATTATATTTACACGAACTTTAATGTTAAGGCAATAAAGTCGTGTAAATATATTTTTGGCTCCTAAACCGTAATGATATCTTTGACGTCGACGTACAATACACATGCAAAAAGGAAATTCATAACTCGTGTCGATTTAAAACACTCCCGTTTCGAACTTAATTTTTTCGCACTTGTATCGTAATGTACAGTCAAAGGCAAAAAAGGTGTGTTTATAATTCTGTGTAATAAGTACGTCGTAACATTAATTTTAAGAGGATATTTTCGAGACTTATTTTTGTACTATTACTACTTATTCCAGACTTTAATAAAACCGGCCAAGAGCATGTCGGGCCATGCTCAGTGTAGGGTTACGTAGTTATTCAATAACGGCTGGGCCGATAATGTTCAAAATAGTTTTATTTTAAATTATTCTATAAGCCCACTATTCGTGATGCTTTTTATATTATTTGGACCTACGGATCAAAAGTTAGAGGGGGGACAGTTTGTTTTTCTTCTGGAGCGATTATCTCCGAAAATATTGACTAAAAAAAATCTTTTAAGACTCTTATTCTTTTTAAGAGACCTATTCAATGATATCCCACACTACAGGATTACAGCAAATAAAAAAAATCATCCCCACTTCACCAGTTCAGGAGAAAAACGAAAAATTTTTTTTTTACTTTTTATCATACAACTTTGTTGGCTTGATTAATAAATGTATACCTGCATTCAATTACATTTTCTAGTATTAACGGCCACTGAGCTATTCTGCGGACAGACGGACATGGCGTTTTTGCGATTTTGGCTACGGAACCCTAAAAATGAGTATTTTGTCGTGTACACGGAACACATGTTTGTTGTAAACAGGGGTCCCTGGCTTCAGGGTCGAAGGTCGTTTTCGCCCGAGCGCGTCGCTAAGAATAAGGGTCTCGGGACGGGTATAAAGAAAACATCGTCTTTTCAAAAAGCTGACGATTTACTGTAAAATGAGTTGATTATTAGGGCCATTGTTGTGAAGTAAGAGAAAATGGTGATATATATTTATTTTCAAAACTACAATTTATGTACGTAGATTAAATCTAACTAATCTAATATTTTCTTCGGTTACCGCGAGGATTACACATGAAATAAAACTATGAAAACGGATAAACTCGCGTATATTAACTAATTTTAACTTCGTTCCGACGTTTCGAACACTTTACAGGGTTCGTGGTCTGCGGATGACAGTCGTCGGAATGAAGTTAAAATTAGTTAATATACGCGAGTTTATCCGTTTTCATAGTTCTAACTAATCTACTTAACCTAACCTATATCTAAGATTGGCCCTTGTGGCATTGTACCGAGGATGCTGGCGGCATTTCCACGCTGTATCGCAATACTGATGCGTTGTGCGAGGAAGTCGCCAGCTCTGCGGTCTTTAGTTATGTCAACCAGACGTTTCGCGATCTCAGCAAACAATTTGCGTGCGCTGGGGCCCCATGAACCTAAAGTTTCTACGCCAAACGGTACAAAATAGTACTCTTTGCCGAGGCCCTTATATTTATTTTAGCATACACGGAAATTGATATACGTACCATTTTTCACTTTGTCAAAATGACAATCAATCTGATAGGTAGTCGCTAGGAATCTCATTTTTGTTACTAGGACAAAGACCTGCAACAAAATTTCAAGGTTCTATGTTTGTCAGCCTCCGTAGCCTAGTTGGTACTTGGTAGTGACCCTGCCTAGTGCCTACGAAGCTGGAGGTTCTGGGTTCGAATCCCGGCGAGGGCATTATTTGTGTATTTATTAATCACAAATATTTGTTCCTTGGTCATGGTTATCTATGTATTTAAGTATTTATATGTATCTATCTATTATATGTAAATATCGTCACCTGGTACCCATATCACAAGCCCTAATTGAGCTTACCGTGGGACTAGGTCGATTTGTGTAAGATGGCTGACTAAAGTTATTTCTCATAATGGTTCTGAAATTACATGATTATAATTCTGCAAAATTGTCTACGCATTTATAATGTTTTTTGCATTAAAACAACTAATATTTTCTTTGTTTACAAAACCTCATTATTCTACATTTTTCCTTATTTGTATAACTTCTCAGGGACTAAATCCTTGCCATAAAATATTAACTTGTATGACTATTATTTTTCGCATTTAATTCCAGAAATGATGGCGAATGATTCATAATTACGTAGCGGTAATTGTAAATACATAGGTATGTACATATTAAACCACTAAAGCTAGCATTAAGAAGTAAATAAATATTGTGACATCTTACACAAATCGATCAGGATGCTTAGCCAAGTTGCCAATCGCTAACGCTTAGTAGCGTATCGTAGTTTTCCCTCTCTGTCACTCTTTCATATTAGTGTGACAAAGACAGTTAGCTGCCTTTCGCTTACGATTGACGATGAAGCGCTAGCGATTGGCAACTTGGCTAAGCATCCTGGTCCCACGGTAAGTTCACTATAAACAGTAAATTGTCAGTATACTTCTCAACTTCGGATAGTTCGGATCAACAGCAATCAATTCATCGGAATGTAACCTTTCTGTCACTCTGAACAAGGGTGTTTTTCCTATCAAGTAAGTATCGCAGATACGAGGTTGCGTAATTATAGCGGCGAAATAGTACCTATTTTCTTCTCGTTTAGGCTATACCGCAGATTTATAGAAAAATAGGTACGGTACACATTAAGATATGATCCTTAGATCTACATAGCTTACGAATATACAACGTGTTACGCGAGCCACTGAAAACCTTTAATCGGGTGATTTGGTAGGTTATACTGAACGATTCTTATTATGAAGCTAACCCAGATATCTCAAAAAAAATTTGGCTCTTTCATACAAAATGTCGTTATCGATCGGTCACAATGCATGAAAAAATTTTTTTTTTTTTGATTTTGTGATTGGCCCCATTGTAAAAGTTGTTCAGTATAGCCTACTAATCACCCCGTTCAAGGTTTTCAGTGGCTCGCTGTAACACCCTGTATTTTATCTCCATGTTTCGAATCTAAAGAATTTAGGATACAACTTTGGTATTTTACTGAGAAATAGTAGTTTGTAGGCAAAATATTTTATGAAATGTTAGGAATTACGTCTAAAAAGCTGAATATCTATACGAGATAGATATTCAGCTATTATATCCATCAGATATTTTAACATATTATCATATTTTAACGACAAACTTAATCACGGGTTAATCAGGTGACTGCCTGCGACCACGTCATGCCCGAAACGTCAGCATAATAAATCAAACGTAAGTTTACGCGATTAAGACCCGTACGTCGTTAAAATATGAGTGATAATTGTAAAAGTATAAATCAATATATTAACTATCCCTTTTCCGTGATATATTGGGTCATCATCGTTTTTGGGCATAGACTTTAGTTGGTCCGTAATTTTTTTATCTAAAGAGTAACTTGTTTTTTTTGTTTTCATTAGTGCACTGTGTAATAAAGGTTTTTTCACACTATTAATTGTTTTTTTTTTCTTATTTAATATTCAATAATAAGCTTTGAAAACAACTCTTGCTATATGCTGCCGATGCCGGTTCATAATGTTTCGAATAAGATATAAAATAAATGTATGATAGTACCTTATTTTATGAAATAGAGGTAT
Source organism: Thaumatotibia leucotreta (assembly GCA_025490895.1). NCBI lineage: Eukaryota > Metazoa > Arthropoda > Insecta > Lepidoptera > Tortricidae > Thaumatotibia > Thaumatotibia leucotreta. Next base: position 25,838 of record JALPQI010005448.1, read on the forward strand.
AAAAAACACCCCTTAGAAGTGTTTAATACTACTGGCAAATTTTGGTTTATTTTGATTATGACATCAAAAAAACATACACAAAGTCAAAGTCAAAGGCATTTTTTATTCAAGTAGGCAGGAGAATACAGCAGTTTTGAATGTCAAAATAAAATAATAATGATGAAGATACATAGGTAACAATCGCTTAACCCTAAGACAAAAATTATAAAAGAACAGAATGTTCGAATGTCAATAATACAGAAGCAATTACAATTACATCAACAGAATAGATTCATTCATTGCGCGAGAGACACACAAATTGTATGAAATGAGACTTCACAAAATTCTCCAAACAAAACGCCTATTTCATAGGAAATAGAAAAGAAAATTTACTTTATTAGCACAATACAACTTATAATAGGTAAATAACAACATAATATATAAAAAAACAGATTGCGCTAAATGGGCTGCACTCAGCTTTTGTGTCACGAAATGAGCCACAGGGCACATTTCGCGACGCTGATTTTCAGTGAGGGTAGCTCATAGGTATAAGGACCTAATATTTTATTTGGGGATGGTCAAACGGGCCCTTAATATCTGCTACATTTTAAAGTAAAACTTACTTTTACCATAACCGCACAACAATCTAATTAGACAGTATTAAAAAAACTTTTAAGTACAAGTAACTTCGCTCGCCTCATAAAAAGTAAAAACCCAACTTTATACAATACTCGCCCAAACTTAAAACAAAATTTATTATGACGTCATATCGTACGAGAAATATCGCCGGCGATTTATCATGATGAGAGAGCGGGACAGGACGAGTGCGAGGGGGACGGGTGAGACGCCCTTTTGATAGTGTTTCCAAAATTTCGGAAAGCAGTGTTTGAGTTAGGGTGAGTTTATATGGCGACGTGATGGGGCGTCTGACGTATTTTTTTGTAAGTTGATTTCTCTGGGCCTGTTTTAAATTTAAGTTTTAATTGCAGCGTTAATATTTTTATAAAATATTTTGTTTGTATAGTCGCCATCAAATATTACCGTACCGTCCGGAGCGTTCAAAAATATCTGCACACGCCTTTATTGTCATAACAATAGAGGGGTGTCAAAAAATATTTTACTGTCGTTATAGCAATGAAGGCGTGTTCAGATATTTTTGAACGCTCAAGACGCTACGATATATCTGATAGCAACTGTATATTATGTGTGAGAGAGAGAGAGACAGAGTTATAAAATGCTTACTTAAAATAAAATAAAAATAAAATAAAACATTTTAATCCAGAAATTATTGCTTTCTTACAACGATATTAATTTTGTTTTTTAATTTCATATTGTTATGTCCGTGTTTATACCTATATTGACGATATACCAATACAATTTCAGTCCTACTTTAATTCGTTCAGATCAGACGTTACGTCTTCAGTAAGGCATAGTAATATCTATCAGTATCAGGCTACTCAAGGTTGTTTTTCAAGCTTGATAAATACGGTCAACTTCAAAAATGATCGAGCGAATACATAGGAATTCGATATTTCATGTATTTATCTACAGGAATATCATAATTTCCCTGTTATGTATTCAGAAGTAGTAATGTAATGACCTATATTAAGAGACCGGTGTATGTGGCTGTATCATAATGTTAACATTAAAGTACAGGCAGAGTGCAGTGCATCATAATGTTGACATTAAAGTATCGTCGTCATGATATTAATTTTAACATTATGAAGTCAACTTCTTTTTGTTGTTTTTTTTTTCAATAAATATTTATTGTACGATATCCTTACTCAAATTGAGTGATTTCAACTGATTTGAATTTTTATATTTAGAGGATTACCTCTTACTTTTACTCTCACTTAGTGGATATCAATGAAAATAAAGGTAAATTGTCATTCTAAACTAATGATATGGATGTAGATAAAGTTATGTATGTGACTGTAACTAATTAGGCATTAAACACTCGTGTGATCTTATTATGAAACTCGCCTACGGCTCGTTTCATAAAACCACACTCATGTTTAATGCCTCTTATTATGCGCCAGCTACATAAATAACTATTTTGAGTGATTTTGATGCAACTGTACTTTTTTACTTGACTGTGCCATTCACCGTACCAGATATTACAGGATCTTATGAGGTAGTCATAAATTTAACTAGACCTAAACTATCCTACTGAAAATGCTCTATCCATATGAATGTAATAATAATACTTAAAATGGCCCGATTTTTTCAAATATCATACCTGCATAAAAAAAAAGTACACAATTATAAAAAAGCTAACTTTAAAGATTATTCGTTTGGTCTGTGTTCGTAGCTAAGGGCTGTCAATCCATGTGAACCAACTGCATCCATAATGCACCGGCCCCTCGTCAACACTGGGGTGCGCCCGGGTGGGGTACAACACAATTTTTGCCATTTTCGACAAAAAAAAATCACTCAGCACGCGTTTTTACTTAAAACACCGAAATTCAGTCGCGAGCGCACCGCGGCACGCGCCGTTCCTTTTTCGAAATTCGATTGTCAACTGTTTTTTTTCTACGAGTCTCGAACGCGGTGTTCGAAATTCGATCGTCAACTATTTTTTGTTCTTCAAGTTTAGAACGCGATGTTCGAAATTCGAATGTCAACTGTTTACAATAAATAGCAGTCCTGTGAAGTGTAGTGTTGTGATATGCTTGTGAGGACTTGAGTGTCAGATGAAGGAAGAAATTGAGTTTAGGAACGAACGGTGAGTTTCTTATTAGAATCAGGTTGGATTATTAGAATCGATAAAATAAGACTTGAGAAGTATGCGTTTGTAGAATTGCAGTATTGTTTATTTTCTTAATGCTAATTAAAACTCATACCTAATGTAATATAATAACGTAAATATATTTAAAAAATACACTTAAAAAGCAATAATAACTGTGTCACTACACAGAAGCGAAGCATTTCCTACTATGTAGATAAATTTTCAACGTAGCTGGACAAACAAGTCAAATTGAAGAACTAACATAATATTTTATACCTCCTATAAGGCCTTTTTTATAATAATAATATTTTTTTTACTTCTGTTAAGTGGATAGCAATTAAATATCATTATTTTATGTGATTAGAACGATGGGTTCATAACTATTACAAATTAACCATACTACACATTATAGAGCAGTAATAGGGCAGATTTTAATTTTGTTATAGTTTTTTTTTTTTTCAAATTTGGACTTTTTTACATTTTTTCTACTCAGAATCACGAGCTCTTTCGATCCTGATAGAAATTAATAAAAAAGGTTTCCCAAAAAAAAATCCATGGAGTTACTATTTTTCATACACTTTCTTCGACCGAAACTCAGTGGAAGACAAAAAATATTTGTAATTCTTGAGACACTTTATTTCTGCTAATGAGGATCGAGAGCTCGCGATTGTGAGTAGAAATAATATGAAAATATCCAAATTTGGAAAATTTTAAAAACCTACAACAAAATAAAAATCCGCCCAATAATCATAACATCATACATAATTACTAATTACATATCCTCGCACGCAAATATCTGTCGCTTCTCTTCCGGATTGAATGCCGTTTTGTCCCAATTAGCTTGTTTTTTCCAGATTTTTTCGGAAAAATAAATTAATGTTTCCACTTTAATTTTTAACTCTAAACCAATGTGAATTAGGTCTAATTTTCACTTATACCAGAAGAAAGTGATGTTATCGAGGAAGCTAACTGAATTCTATAAGCCCACTATTTATGATTTTTTTCATAATTTTTGGACCTACGGATCAAAAGTTAGAGGGGGGACACAATTTTATTTTCTTCTGGAGCGATTATCTCCGAAAATATTGACTTTAGAAAAAAACTTTCTTTTAAGACCCTTATTTTGAACTAATTGTGAAAACAATTAGCCCTCATATTTTAAAGACAAACGGGTCTTAATCGCGTAAACTTACGTTTAATTATATCCTGAAACGTGCCTTTGCGACCAATCGTAAGTCAAATCGACTCACCTACTTATGATCTGGCAAAGCATGTTGCATCGGTGTTGCAGCCGCTTGTGGGAAACACGTCGTCTTTCGTGAAGGATTCCCGTCACTTTATAGACATTCTGAAGGACATAACGTTGGAACCAGGAGACTTAATGGTGAGTTTCGATGTTGAGTCACTTTTCACCAATGTTCCGGTTAAAGAGTGTCTAGAAGTAGTTCGAAAGAGGCTTGCTGACAATGAGATTGTGAGTTCTGTCATGGTTTTGCTCCGGAATTGTTTAGAAGGGAGCTACTTTTTATATCGAGGGGGGCATTATCTCCAGATCGACGGAGTTGCTATGGGTAGCCCTGTGGCACCGGTTTTAGCAAATATCTGGATGGAGCATTTCGAGTCCAGCATAGATCTGCAACCATGGGCAGTGAAACTATGGAAGCGGTATGTCGATGATGTCTTCTGCGTTATGAGAGGTGGCAAGCATGAAGTTGAGCAATTACTCCAGTATCTCAATTCCATTCATACTAAAGTCAAATTCACATATGAATTGGAATCGGAGCGTAGTTTGCCTTTTCTGGACGTGAAGGTGATAGGTCGAGATGATGGTTCTTTGGCGCACACTGTCTATAGGAAGCCCACACACACTGACAGGTATTTGAACGCTCTGTCTCACCACCACCCCCGGCAGCTTCAGTCTGTGGTTAATTCTCTAAAGAACAGAGCACATGACCTTTGTGACCCTGAATTTCTGGAAATTGAGTTATCGCACGTTCAGGAGGTTCTGAAGAGAAATGGCTACATAATGAACAGACGGCAACCCAGACGAACACCGAGGAAGAAACATCCAGATGTTGCGAGGCGACCAGCATTTTTGCCTTATGTCAGGGGTGTAACGGACAAAATAGGTACGCTTTTGAATAAGTATTCCATACCAACCGTTTATATGCCGTTATCAAAGGTGGCAGGGCATCTAAAGTCGCCTAAGGATGTTTTACCTTATCACACACCGGGCGTTTATAAGATTGATTGTAGCTGTGGTAGTTCCTATATTGGGGAAACCAAACGCACCATAGCGGAAAGGGTCAAGGAACATATCACGGCTGTTAAAAAGCGTCAAACTAATAAGTCTGCTGTGGCCGAGCATTTGTTGGAGTCCGGACCTAACCACTGGATTGAGCTCCATAACCCGAAAGTCCTCTCAACCGAGCGTATACATCATAGCCGAAAAGTACGTGAAGCTATAGAAATTAAGAAACATCGGAATTTTAATCAAAATGAGGGGCAAGGAATCTCGTCCGCGTGGAATCCCGTGATTTACAAATGTAAGCGTGGTGAAACATCCATTTTAAAGCCTTTGGATGTTGTGAGTGTTGTGTGTAGACCTAGTGACAACCCTAGCCTAGAAGTGAATAATCAAGATCAAGTGCGGGTAGTTCGAAAAACCCGCGCAGCTCGAAGGTGTTGATACATTCTCTCGCCAGTCTGCCTGCGACCACGGGTGTAACGTCATGCCCGAAACGTCAGGATATAATTAAACGTAAGTTTACGCGATTAAGACCCGTTTGTCTTTAAAATATGAGTGATAATCGTGAAAGTTTAAATCAATATACAATTAGCCCTTTTGGGTTATTCCCACCTGTTACCACCAACTTGACACCAGTGGTAACAACTGGGAATTTTTTTCCCACCTGTTACCACCAGAGTACTTGGTGGTAACTACTGGGAAAAAGAATTCCCAGTAGTTACCACCAATCACTTTAGTGGTAACTACTGGGAAAAATAAATCCCAGTTGTTACCACCAAGTACTTTACTAGTAATGTGCTTGTTTTTAATAGAATATACACAAAATACTTTGCCAGTTATTAATAAGGAGCTAATTTTATGAATATTACTTTATTTATAAAATATCTTATTAACCATCGAATTTTACTAAAAATGAATACCTTTTGAAAATATTTTTAAACTTTATATTATAAATTTTAAAAATATTTTCATATTTTTAAAATTTATAATATAAATATTAATATTTTTAAATATGTTGTCAGTATTACCTACTCTGGATCTGAACCAAAAATATTAAGAACTACTGACTTGATTATCACAGGGGCAGGTAAAAAGGGATGACGGGTGACCGGCTCGTAAAAGGGATAACTTTAATTTTTCATCGTGTTGTTTTAACTGATTAGTGATTACGAATCTTAATCCTTTTTTAAGATTATTATAACTTCTACAAGGTTTTAGGTACTTACACGTAAAATGAAATATTGAAATATTCTTGTATTGAATAAAAAATCAGTGTAATTCGTCTTTATTTGTAGTATAACATTTTGTAATAATTATAGTCTCTGGAAATTGTTACAATTGTATAACAAAATTTATGGCTACTAGGTATCCTATTGCAATAGGACTACTAAATATTAACTTAGTGGTAACTACTGGGAAAAATAATTCCCAGTAGTTACCACCAATTAGTTTAGTGGTAACAGTTGGGAATTTTAAATCCCAGTTGTTCCCAGTGGTAACAGGTGGGAAAAAAATTCCCAGTTGTTACCACTGGTGTCAAGTTGGTGGTAACAGGTGGGAATAACCCGCCCTTTTTTATCTATTTAACGATACCCCACACTATACCTAGGATTCACCAGATTTTTTTTTCTGCTTTTTATTGTACCACTTTATTGGCATGATTAATGTGTATACCTGTAGATTTCTAGTATTAACGGCCACTGAGCTATGCTGCGGACAAACAGACAGACTGACATGGCGAAACTATAAGGGTTCCGTTTTTGCCATTTTGGCTACGGAACCCTAGAAAGACAAATTAAAAAACGACCTACATGTAAACCTGCCATAATCAGCCTATATATGGATATAAACCTGCCATAATGATTTTTTTCATAAGTCTCGCAAATCAATTAAGCTTCTTAATGATAACTAATTAATTCATGGAAAGGAATACTTCAAAGCTGTAGGAGTAATAAAAGTGATAAAGTACTTACTTTAAAAGTTATAAATTTAACTTCAACTATCTTTATCTCTGAAACTAGTCCGAATCTAGCAAATTTCATTATGATACCATTAAAATCTTTCTACATCCTCGTAAGTCGTACGTGTTTTGTACTCGAATTGACAGGATCATCTCAAAACTGTGTTTATTACACAGTTTTGAGATGATCCTCCACACAATAAGGAACGTTTATCAATATATTTTGTACTCGTATATTTTTCAACCAACATAAAGTAACTGGCAGACAACGTACCCGTAAATTTTTTGTCTGCAGATCGTAGGTTTGGAACCACAATAAAAATCAAGTAGAATAAAGGGACCTCTGAGATGAAGATGGTGATGATGATATCAATATCAAAATGAGAGAAACTGAACCCTTGTAATTTTCAAATTAAGGATCATATTTTACTAACCGTTCCTGAAATTCTGCAACGTTATGTTTTTTATAATTGTATTATCAATTGCCTAAAATTTCATGCCTAACTTTCCCCAGTTTCCCCACACGTTAAAACCTAGGCATTAACCATTCTATTTTGCATTTTCCAGATGCGGCGGTGACGCGATGTCGGTCGCGCCGGCGGTCAAGCGCGAGCTGGACCTGGAGAGCGGCGGCGGCAGCCCGGGCCGCAAGCGCCGCAAGCAGGCCGCCCCCTCCCGCGCGCCGCAGCTGCCCCCGCCGCTCGACCTGCACGCCAAGATGCAGGACATCTACAAGTCCGCCCTGGCCTTCGGGGAACTCACCCTCCCAACCTTCGACCCCCTAGCCGCCTTCCGACTACTCCCCCGGCACGACCCACCCCGCATCTTCAACCCTGAAGCCTACTGCGATCTCTGCTGCAAGGAATTCTGCAACAAATACTTCCTCAAAACACACAGGGCGAACAAACACGGGATCTACGATGGCGGGGAACCTCAGCCGCAACCACCGCCCCAACCGTCTCCACCGAGGCGCGCGTCTGATGAAGAGTCTAACGGAACACCGAGGAGGCTGTCTCCGGATTCTGCGCGACGGGCGCGCGATGCGGGGTTCCAGCCCGACGCGCTTCGCCGCTTGGGAGTCGTCAATCCTGAAGCGTTCTGCGAGATTTGCTGTAAGGAGTATTGTAACAAGTATTTCTTGCGGACGCATCGGGAGCGACGGCATGGAGTGCCAGCGCACCGGTCGCCGGTTGCCGAGCGCTCGCCGCAGTCCATGACTCCGCCTATGATGAACTTCAGTACGCCGGTCAGCACGCCGCTCGCGACGCCGCTGACCACCCCGCCAGCGCTCCTTGCTCCTCCCCCTGACACGCCGCCGCGCTCGCACTCGCTCCCGCCACCACTAGATCCAGAAGAAATGGCCGAAGTGAAGCGCGAATGCGAGGAGGAGCTCGAAGCGGCCTTGCGCGACGGGCAGACGAGTCCGCTGAATTTAATCGTTGAAGAACGCGGGTCTGCCTCTCCGGGGTCCGCTAGCGAGGAGTTGCGGAAGCTGCAGACGATGATATCGCAGCTGAACGAACTGGCGGCGGAACGACTAGCGGAAGAACCTTCATCACCGGCACCACGGGCTCCATCTTCATCCCCTCCCGCCCAGGACGAACGTCGAGCTTCTTCATCCGGCTCCAGCTTTTGTGAGATCTGCAACAAGGAATTATGTAACAAATACTTCATGCGAACACACATGCAGCGGATGCACGGGATATCCCTCGAAAGCGGCACGCAGCTGGGCGGAGTCACTTGCGATATTTGTCACAAGGAGTTGTGCAGCAAGTACTTCCTGCGCGTGCATAAACACAACACGCACGGGATACCGGCGCCGCCGGCTCCGGCCAACACGGCGCCGGCCGAGCCGTGTCCGCTGTGTGCGCGACGTTTCAGAGGGCCTAGGGCTCTGCGAGCTCACTTACTAGCCGAGCACGCTCCTCCGGCGCGCCCGCCTCCGCCTCCCCCGAGACCTTTAGATCTGCTAGCGCGAGACAAACCCTACGCGTGCTCCTACTGTCCTTTCACAACTGACGTGCTGGCGTTTTTGTTCGCGCACGAGCGAGCTCACGTGCAACAGCAAGCGAACGAGCCGCAAGAGAATGCGAACGAGCAAGGAGCGGGGCCGCCGCCGACTGATGGGGAAAGCGAAGGAGTGGAGGGTGAGAGCGAAGCGGAGGAGGTTTACTCGTGCTCGCGCTGCGAGTTCCGCGCGGAAGGGTTCGCGGCTCTCGAGGCTCACCTGCGAGCCGCGCACTCCGGTGCGGGAGCGTTGCTGGCGGTGCCGCGCGCGCCGCAAGCGCCGCTGACGATGCAGCCGTTCGTGGTCGAGGAGGCGGGCGGCGCATTGAGCCTGGTCCCGGCGCTCGTGTTCCTGCCCGTGCGCCGCCGCGCCACCCGCCGCGCAACCGTCACGCTCACGCTCACGCCGGCCTAGCCAGCGCCCGCTCGCCCGCGCGACCGCCGCTGCGACTACACCGCTGCGGTCGCGCGCTTCGATCGCTGAACTGTACTAACTACATTTAACGCTGTGTGCCTTCAAGCGATTGCTAAAAAATATTATGAGACGTAATTATAATTGGGAAGCTGCCCGCTGGGCTCCGGCTTATGTTGAAAGTCTAACTTCATATATTGAGAATTATATTGAACGGGTGATATATGAAACGTTGCTTATAAATTTTAATTATTTATTATCTCCTCGATGTTCCTTTGGCCGAGACGAGTTTTTGAAACGTTCATTTCGATCGGGAGAAGAAATACAACCTAGGCGTAATTATTATTTAAATGTATTTATCGGTGAGTTTCGCTCACGATAGTGTCGTAGTACTGAGTGTGATGTTGATCACTGGGCGGCGCGGTCGCGGTGCGGTGGCGGTGCGGTCGCGGTGCGATTGCGGTGCGGGGGTGGGAGAGAAATAAAACAAAACCGCGCGGCATAGAAGTCTCACTCTAGTAGAAGCCGCGTACGCCCTCGTGATGTCTAACTATTATTGCCACCGCGCCAGCGCGGTTGTCGCGAACCGCTCTACCTCACTAGGTTTTATATTAGCGTTGTTGTAAAAATATATTTTGGAGTTACAGTACAAATAGTTATACAACCCGGACGGAAGCCGGCATGTTAGCTTAAACCTATTTATTGTTGTCTAAGGTGACTTAAAGCACAAAGATACGTACTATTGGGCAGTGATCAACATTAACGTAATTTTAGTATTAAATTTGATTAGATACGTGGTTGGCCGGGGCCATTTTTGAGCCGCAAGGCATACGGGTCGCTTGTTACATGGGGCGGAGCCCCCGGCCCCGGCCTCTATTTACACTTATTTCTATTGTAATCGATAACATAATATGTTACTGCAGTTTCAGGTCTTGCGCAACCCTAGCGTGCTCGAAAACTATTATTTTTCACTCCTAACGAAAGAATCAATAATATGAGATTCAGAATGAAAGGTAATTCTCTAATTTCACCGATTTAGATCCTAATAGCATTAATTTCTAGCAGTTATTCATTAACCATGGCTATAGGAACACGGGTTTCTTTGTATTCAATAATAGAACCTGGTTCTGGAAAATAGGAATTAATCGATGTGACAACCCTAATCAAAAACAAATGACAATAAAACAAAGCACTCCAGGGCTGCGCAAGCGTCATCAATGTTACTTGAGACAAGACTTATTTGAAGTAACAGATTCGTTCGGTAGATCGGTGTGAGGATTAGCTTGTACAACCCTATCTCGCGACTGAACTGTTTCTTTTACTCTTACCTAGTGCTGGCAAGCGCGACAGAGACAGCCGTCAGTAGTGAGGTAGTGTTGCAAGTATAGCTTGTACAAAACATGCAGCTTCTAAACAAAGTTCCTATGTATCTACGTAAGTTGTAATTTTAGTGAAACTAGAGGCGTCCGCGGGGCGGCTGCGCGCGGGGGCGGGTACCGCACTACACTCAAGGCTGGGTACTTGCTATTTTGTCCTAACTTACATTGATCAGGGTAAACATGCTTAAAATATACAAATTTACAAATATAATGCGTTTCTGTGAATTATAAACAAACAAAAGGTATTTAAGGTTCGTTTTTGTGTAAAGTATAAAAGTCCTAAAAAATTTGCAAATATTGTACTACGTTTTGTTGAAAACAATAAAAAATTGTTATATTTTGGGGTAAATGTATAAAAATTACCTTAAACCGCGACATTGCTTACAAATACGTAACTTTATAAAAAGAAATGTGCTGCAAGTCAGGGTGTGAAAATTGCAAAAAAACTTTTGCTAAAGTTGAGTTCGCGCTAAAAGTTAAAAACGATATAATGCTTTGATTTATTAATTTTACCACGAATTTTAATGTTGTGTGGCGTTGTTAATACAAACAAATACTTAAATAGCTGCAAATATTGAAAAAGATGTATCTCTCATTCCACAGAACGTTGTTATAAAGTAACAAATATATACACCATCATAATTATAAAATTTTAAGACTTTCAAAATTAACCCTACATAGGCTAATGTATATCAGGATATACATTGGTTTCTTGTACTTTATTTAACTTGGAGTACCTAATTGTAAAAAAAAGTTCCTTGTTAGCATACTTCCATTATCAAATAGTACAATAAAATCGCAAAAACATAATAGTAGTAAACTTCCTACCAGTCTTCCTCGAAGCCAAATAATGACAGCCTCGCGTGGAGCCGATCCGAGGGCGCGCATTACAACAAATTATATTATTAATAAAGTTTTAAATAATAACAAAATTAATAAAAAATGTACGCGTGTCGACGACTTCACAATCACCGTCTATATTCCTTGGCTTTGAAACGAACTAGCAACAGAGTTTTGTTGTTTAAAAAACGTAAAGGCGAGTGGGAAAAGTGAATGAATATAAATGCTTTGAGAAATCGCCCCACTCAACCATAGTCTTATTTCTCTAGCACACGCGTTTTTATCACGTAATGAGGATGAATGCTCATCTTTTTCTGTACTACAATGCGAGAAAAAGATGTGTAGAGATTTGCTCTTCCCGGTAAATTACCAATATTACTAGGAGGAAAGTTACTATTCCCTATACTGTGATGAGTAAGATACCGGGAAGGGCACATCACTAGTTGTGTGAGTGATGGGTCATTTCCTGTAATTTCCCAATCTTACTATGGGGAACATTTCCATTTAGGAATATTCCCCATACTGTGTTGGGAAAGTTACCGGAAACGACCCATCACTGTGTGACAAAATTCGCTATTCAACTTTTCATAGAATATTAGAGAAGATAAAAGTGTTCATGTTAACCCTTAAAATGGTTATGTATTTTAAAAATAACATCAAGGTGTTGATATTACTTTTTTTCAATTACTTTGCTGCTAGTTCTTGTCTTAGCAAAGTGCAGGTTTTTATTAAATTGGAATTTAGGCGGTTTTTCGAAGTCGGCGTCATTGGATGTAGTGAAATGTATTGAATTGTGTTCAGAATGATTTTCCAGTGCGTTGTACCTCGGTGGAAACAGACCAAGTCTAAACCAATAGTACAAAATATACCACGTAATATATCGGTGTTTTGGTAAATAAATTCAGTACAAATTAATGTTAAGTATAGATGGAGTTTACACATATAGAAATAGGAAGTACACTCGGGTACAATGCTTGTAAACAGGTAAGTACAGTCGCACGCAAGTCTGTTGTGATATGTTTTGTTCTATTTGGAGTCGCTTCCAAGACCGTTTTTGAAAATGTACCTATACCATTTAGACCATATTCAATGACTTTAAAAAATATATATATAAAGCTAATAATTTAAGTAATGGTGCAATGAAATATATGGAAATATAACACATTTCGCTCTTTTTCTATAGGTGTGAAAAAGACGAAGTACGAGGAATCTTATACTTCATTGTATTATAAAGTTAAAACTGTAATTATGTACCTACATAAAAAATATTTTAATTCATGAGGGACGGATAGATGAAAAGGAAGGACTCTGAAAGATTTTATGTCGATTTGTGTGTACCTATGGCATTGTTTACGTACGTAATTATTTGTGTTTAGAATACCTAAATATATATTAAAAAATATTTGTGTGATCATTGAGTTAAATATTATTCTTTTGCGAAAACTCAAAGAAAGTACAAATATTTTTTGAAAGACTTTGTATATGTAAAAATTGATAAGTAAACCAAAGTTCCTTTAAGTCATTCCAAAACATTCCAAATATTAGAATTAATTTTATTTCTAGTCATTTTAGACTAAGTGGTATTATTTTGTATCTCGGTGCGACTGTACGATATAATACAGGTCATGATTTGTCATGTTATAATGTTATTTCTAGTCAAATTACTTTATGTGTTGCCAGTGCCGTGCTAGACTGCCATTAACCAAAAAATATGTCATAGACCTTATATTTTATTTCTTTAAAAGGAAAATAGTTGGGACGTCAATGACTGATTATTTATTTGCCGTAATCTAGGCTAATTTAATTATTTTTACATTAAATAAGTTAGCTTAGTTGTATTTTCGTGAATAACTAAAAGTTTATGGCATTGTACACGCTTACAATATTATATTTTTCAGAAAGTAAATCCGGGTATTATTTGCATAAATGGCGTTAGTCCGGCACTGGTATAAATGTATCTATTTTAAGTGTAAAAGAGAATTATATTCTGGCTTAAGGAGAAGCCGAATCTTTTGCCGTGAGCAATAGGTAGCACTTTTAATAAAAACATTATTATAAATACTTACAAAAATTAAATGAACTGTTCCAAACCGTAAACCTTCTATTTTTTCAATATGTCATAAAAGTGTCACACACAACTAGTGATGGGTCGTCTCCGCGGTAATTTCCCAATCTTACTATGGGAATGTTTCCATTTAGGAATATTCCCCATACTGTGTTGGGAAAACTACCGGGAACGACCCATCACTACATACAACACATTCTTTTTACGTATTGTGGTGATATAAGTACGCTAATAAATAACGTGTGTACGCACTGAATATATAATGTTCCATCGAAACTACATCTGAGGTGATATTTGATGGTATTTTAATAAACCCTAACTATAAACCCAAAATTTTCTTGTATATTTTAATTTTTATCATATAACAGCTTAGTTATCTGAAAATCAGACAAGTACTGTTTTACCTGTTTAGATTAGGTTTTATTGATAAAAAAACATAATCTAAATATTTTTTTATTTAAATTCATGTAATCATAAATTTGTTAGTTTTCTAATATTATAGCATGATGGAAGAACATATTTTTTATCAATTTATGACCACATTTCTGATGATTGGCTTAAAGATCCTGGTTTTTTTTTAAATATTAAAAGTGCTACCTAAAGCCCCGGTAGGTATATGTTCCTAGATCCGTCGGTTTGTTATTTGTTTTCCATTAATACGAGCATTTCTACCGTAATCAATAAATTAAATATACAAGTAATCGTGTTTTCATTTACTCTTCCCTCGCTTCACAATCATAATCATCTTGCTCGTCCTTTAAAATTGACAAATTATCAGTAAGCTAGCCAAGATGCCATTCTGCAATCGTATACGATAAGCGATAAGTCACGTGACCATAATAATGTATGGAAATGATCACGTGACTTTTCGTACGAATCTAATTTTCATACATTTGTTACTTATCGCTTATCAAGTTATCGTATACGATTGCAGAATGGTATATTGACTAGGCCTGGGTGCTTAGACAAGTTGCCAATCGCTAACGCTTAATCGTCAATCGTAAACGAAAGGCAGCTAACTCTCTTTATAGCACTAATATGAAAGAGTGACAGAAAGGGAAAACTACAATACACTACTAAGCGCTAGCGATTGGCAACTTGGCTAAGCAGCCTGCAGTTTACTTTATTATTCTTCTTTCCAATCTCGTTTTTCAGTTAAAAGCTTAAAATAAAAGAGATAGAATAACGCGTATACTGAAATATTCTCATAAATAAGTCATCATCCTCATCATCATCAGTCTAGGTATATCAGTCCACTGCTGAACAACGGCCTCTCCTTAGCCTATGCGTATGGACGCATTAGGAGGTAAATGCCCATAATCGCCGCGCTGAGCAAGCGGGTTGGCGATCGCAGTATTATGTCCACTATGATGATGAAGCCGATACCTTCAGCTTCGCAGGCAGGGTTACTAGTCACTACCGACTGAGCTATGGTGGCCGTCAGATTTCAAATCAAGAACAGTTTTTTATGGAAGCACAAAATATGGCATTGTTGACGACAGAGTCGGAATACATCAGTGACGAGTGAAATAATAAATCGGAAATATTTGTTTACTCAAGATACAGTATACAGTGATATCGAATAAATAAGCTACTAGATTGCGATGGCTGACATAATGATAGGTAGGGTACCTACCGATTGGATTATAGGAATAATAGATATACAGGTTGGCCCTTTCAAATCGGTCAGTATGGGAAAGTCTGAAACTATAACACATACGAAGATCTGTTCTTAGGAACCATGTCATCGATTTTAATAATAAGGAAATCTGCGATCTGCGTTGATAAATATGAAAAAAAAAGTTTTTGTTCTTAACATTTACACAATAAACACCTAATAAAATAAATTTAAGTACGTGAAAATAATGAATTCCATTAATTTTAGACATTGTTTCTTAGAGACATTTACTGCTTAAGACCTACACAAACGATACCTGAATAGAAATAGTGTTAGTTTATTTTTTCAAAACAACCGGGTTCGATTCCCTAGCTGGGTACAGTTTTTTTTTTTTCAAATGTATGAATGCAGTTTTTCTTATAATCAAAATCGGTGACATGGTTTCTAAGAACAAATCTTCGTATGTCTTAAGGTGCATTCAGACCAAACGAACATTCGCTATTCTAACCCCCACTCTACGAAATTCGATCGTTACACAAAACGTGATTGGTTGATTTCGTAGAGCGGGGGATAGAACAGCGAATGCTCTTTTGGTCTGAATGCACCTTTATAGTTTGAGACTTTCCCATACTGGTGAATGTGCCACCCGGTATACATATAGATATAAATACTTTTTTAAATAGAATACAACCAAGGCTTAAGAACAAATAATAATAGATTTAGAGGCGGATTTAAACATTAAAGGCGGAAGCACAATGCATGTGTAGCACGTGCACGGTGGCGTGTGCATGGCAGTAGATGGCACACCGTTTGGTGGGCACGCACACAAGCGGTGTGCCATCTAACACGATATTTCATACACTACAACGCGCACGCCACACACACGCGCTGCACATGCATATGGTGTGGCTTGGCCTTTATTCGTAGCTATGGTACTAGTTACAAGTTTACCCATTATAATAATTAAGAAAAATAATCGCACTAAGTAAACAAATATTACCAAAAAGCTTTTACATAAAATTAATAAGACAAAATAACACACACAAGCAAAGAAGAACTTGAAGTCTAAATGCACACAATACTGAGATTAAAATCTTCTATCTAACAATATGTATATCCATGAGTATTCGTTAAAAGCATTTGACATACCCATTACAGATTGAACCTTAACGAACCGAAAATATCACAAATAAAACTTAATTAAATGTACACACAGCACCCTTGCCAATCCGTAAAATTATCAATAAATAAATTACACAAAAACTCCCAAAAACTACTCTTTAAAAGATTACATCCGCGTCAACTGTCGGATTAAAAAAAAACTAAAAAAAAGTTTTTTGACGAAAAGCGACATCCATTACAATCGGAGGGTCGTATTGTAGTCACTCGCGTTAGGGGAAGGGAAATTGTTGAAAAATGGGTTAAATGTTAAAAAAGAATCGCAAAACATTGAAATAGACACGGAATAAACAATGCACTTAGCATCAACTTTATTCTAGTCGTTATAAAGTTTAATATTGGTCGTTTCAAAGATGTTTTTCAGTTGGTTTTATATCAAATGTCGTGACAATGTTAACGGAGCTTAGTTCGGGATCGCCACGCTTTAGGAGATAAGTTTTGGTTCATATTTCTAATCTGTAACCTATTAAATTATCGTTCTAGTCAAGAACCTGCAGGCCTAGCCATTGCCATTCTGCGATCGTATACGATAAGCGATAAGTAATAATAAATGTATGAGAATTATATATTCGTACGAAAAGTCTCGTGACTAGTGCATGAGTCGTTCCCGGTAACTTTCCCAACACAGTATGGGCTGTCAGATTTAGGTTATCGTCTTTTTATTGGACTTACCTAAAGTAAAAGAATTAATGTACTACCTAATTTTGGGAAAAAACAATTGACTGTAGAACTAGGTTCCATACAGCCCCATGTAATAAAATCGTAACATAGATTTATACACTCCAAACAATCCATCACCACAATCCATCTATGTAAGTCCTCACCGGCAGATTTTTTGGTCACTATGTCGATGGGCCTCAGTTCCTGCTTTCCATCAGGTGGGCTGAGGCTGAGAGCTCAGTTGTCAGCTTCGTCACATAAAAAAAACTTCATAAGCTGAAGATTTTTTCTGTTATTCAAATTTGAGTGTATCCAATGGAGTGTGATAATGGAATAGAATGCAGAATACGTATTTTGACGTCATTTGGATAGCAAAACCGCACACCGCACTACGCATCCATTCTTGGTCGCACCATTTCTCGAATACTGAACAATGAAAACGATGACAGGTTTATAAAAGTAAAGACATCGAAAATATATCAAAGTAGTCTTTATTCGAGTATATATAAAGCTTACTTTAAGAGTAAATCAATTCTGATTATTGTTTGTGGTCATTTGACAATAGCTTATTGAATATAATAAATAAATTGATACGTTTTGAGAACAAACCACGAATTCATTAATAAAGGTATTGCAATTTTTCCTGCTTTTTGTTTCAAATGCCTAACGAAGCAATTTGAGTGACTAAGGAGTAAGTACCTAGATGCGAAAGGTATCGACAAGTTTTTTTAAATTTTAATGAAACAGAATTCCCAAAAGCTTCATATAAAACGTAAATAAGATGTATGTACCTAAATATTTTAATAATAATTCCTAAATAAAAAAATAACAATACGCAATCAATCATTTTATAATTTTGCGCTCTTGACATCTTCGCCCTTTGATCTTACTCAACTAAAAAAGTAAATTCCTTTAAAAAATACTGTTATTTTCCCCAAAATGCCAAATCCGTTACGCTATTAAAAAAACTCTAAATCATTTCCTAAAAAGCCATTGTTGTTTTTAAACCCTTGCTTTTCCAACACGTGACATACGCGCGCCGACATTTAATAAAAAAGAAAAAATAGAAAAAAACTTTTAATTCGACTGCACCCACTGACCTACTACTAAGCCCCTGTATTTCCAAAAATCTGTAAAAAAGCACCCTTTTATTAGATTTTTTCCTCGCAAATCGCGTAATTGAATTCAATCCTTTAGAAAAGGGTTCAATAAAGTACCTAATATTACTTTTTTTTGCGCGCGAACTCTGGCACAAGTCATTCGATTGTTGCGACAAAAATTACACGTTCTGTCAAAATTTCGCGCCATTTACCGCGACCATCTGCCGGTCGAGAAAAAAGTTTAAACACAATGCAAATAGGGGTGGAACGGAACATAAATTTTTAGGGAGAAATCGACATTTTTGGGTGTAAAAAAGAATGCATTTAAAGTATAACGAACGATCATGTCCCCTCATTTCAATATTAATGTCCGAGACATTGAAATTTAGGGTAATATAGTCCATGTTTCGAAGGGATTTAGATGTAAAATGGCATGTTGACGAAAGTAATTGTTTTGCATTTTATCGGCGACTTTGAGTTTTATTATTTCTCGTCATTTGAGGCCATTATTCAAAAGTATTGTTACATTTTATGTCCGTTCATTATCGACATGCATTTCATATTCATAAAAATAATAATTCCGGATACAGATTATTATTTCTAAATCTCCCGTTTCATTTTTGTACTATTCAACAAAATTTAGGTGGTAGTAAGATTAAATTTTTTTTTTTTTAATTTCACGGTAATTGGGTGTTCCTAAAGGTAAAAAAACCGTCGTGGGTTAAAAAAGTTACTTGTGATACAAGTGTCGAAAGTGGGCTTTTTCTGAACGGGTATCCGTGTCACCAATATTATTCCGAATCCGTATTTAAACCTTTGACCTTTTGACAGCTCCCTTAAAGCATTCAATTTCGCACCTTATGTATTTGTAAATTGATTTGGTTTTGTTTTTTATATGACGGCAAATATGTTGCCAGTACCCATCTAAACCCATCTAAACCTACCCATTAAAGGGTTAAGCGCATCTGAACTGGGGTGATGATCTACATTTCAAATAAGTAGGTATAAAGTACACATACTTTTTTTTAAATATTATACCTAATGTATTATAAAAGCAAAATTTTTGCACTAGTAACAAAAAACTACTATGAAAAATCTTTCATGCATACATCCTTAATGCCCCGGCCACGACATTGGTCTAAGGCGACCAGCGGCGAGCGAATCCATGAGTTGGAGCGGGATGCCGATATGGGTACGAGAGGGAGCACCATACGTTTTCCGCTAAGCCGGTCGCCTTAGACCGATGTCGTGGCCGCGGCGTAAGGCGACCAGCGGCGAGCGAATCCATGAGTTGGAGCGGGATGCCGATATGGGTACGAGAGGGAGCACCATACGTTTTCCGCTAAGCCGGTCGCCTTATACCGATATGTCGTGGCCGGGCCGTAAGAGTCGAAAAAAATTGATTACAAATAAATTGTACATAGGTAGTTATGGCCTTTCAAAACAAAAATCACGATCACGATCGTGTCAATTGTGTTACGAAAGTTAATCATACAAACTATGTGGTATAGGTACTCTGTCCAAAGTGTCTAACAACCTATAGCAGT
Organism: Thaumatotibia leucotreta; assembly: GCA_025490895.1. NCBI lineage: Eukaryota > Metazoa > Arthropoda > Insecta > Lepidoptera > Tortricidae > Thaumatotibia > Thaumatotibia leucotreta. Next base: position 45,560 of record JALPQI010005448.1, read on the forward strand.
AGTAAAAGGGGGCATATTTAAAAGATATAGGTTCCGTAAAATCATACAACTATAGTCCACTACTACAACTATGATCCATAAATTTAACTCGTAATTAAGCATGAATGGAAATCTTTTATTTTGGTTTCATCTAAGTTTTTTAATCATTAATGAGGAGACTTTGTGTAACAACTGAGTCAATAATATAATAATTATACTAAATCGAAGATATTCTAAATTCAAATTCAAATTCAAAACTTATTTATTGCCAAAAAAAAAAAACACATTGATATAGTTACAAGAGGAGTAAAAAAAATTGCTTAAACACTATGAAACATTAAACTAACTTATTAACTAATATAGGGAGTAAATATGTAGGCAATGGGTGCCAACCTCAGCATGTGCTGAACTGGTGTCCAGCGCTGGTTTTCAGTTTGGCCCCTTTTACAGGTCGGACAAATGAATACCTGGAGAAGTACAACTGTGCTTATTATGGAATTATATAAATAAATAAATAAAGTATAATATTGTTGAGCATTTTTAGTGTAATGAGTGTGAAAGAGGTGAAGAAGTGTGATAAAGAAGTGTGATAAAGGTGATAAAAAAGGTGAAGGTGATGATGAGGATGAGGGTGTGTATTATTTGGCTTTTTTATATTAATTTTAATTATAATTAAGTTTCTGTTTATGTTTCCATGGTTTTAGTCTTAAGTTTGCCTCAGAGTTTGAGTTTGCGCTTGATGTTTCAACAGGTGTTTCCTAACAAGAGTTTTAAATTTGGATCCAATCATAGGCTCCTGCAAGGGCGGGGGGAGATCGTTCCATATCTTTGCTGAGGCAAACTTAAAACAGCCCTTAAATAACGCGGTTCTGTGAGGAGGTAGTAGCAAATGGTATCTCCTAGTGCTTCTGATTGGTTTTGAGCGTTTATCTTTAACCCATCTGAGGTCGCTATACAGATATCTAGGTCTTTCGAACTCAATAACTTTGCGTATAGTTGAAGCTAAGTGCAGGCGTCGTCTGTTATCCATATTCAAAATTCCTTTAATATTCAAATACGGCGTAATATGCGCTCGTTTTGGAATATTGTAACAGAAGCGCATGCATGCATTTTGTACCCGCTGAATTGATCTTTTCGTTTTCTCCAACAGCCTAGGTCCATACACGATGTCGCCGTAGTTAAAATGGGAGAGGATTAGAGATTCCATGAGGATTTCTCTGATTTGCTCCGAAAGGTACTTGCGTATGTGATACAGTGTTTTGATTCTATAGAAAGCGTTTCTAATTTTAACTACTACTTAGTTTTGGACCATAGTTGGGAGCTTTTGGACTATAGTTGGGTAGTTTTACGGTTCGTATTGTCATACAAACTATTTAGTTTTTGCTGGTGGTAGGACCTCGTGCAGGGTCTGCCCAGATAGCTACCAGTCTACCACCGTCTTACCCGTTAACCTGCCGCTAAATAGTTAGTACTGTGTACCGGTTTGGGGGTAAGATAGCCGGTGTATTTACTGGCATAGATAGAGGCAATACATCTAAAGGTGCGTTCAAACCAAAAGAGCATTCGCTATTCTACCCCCCACTCTACGAAAATCGATCGTTACACAAAACGTGATTGGTTGATTTCGTTGAACGGGCGATAGAACAGCGAATGCTCTTTTGGTTTGAACGCACCTTTAGTCCTCAGGGTAGGCAGAGCATAGGCGATGTTTTGGTCACTATGTCCATGGGCCTCAGTTCCTGCTTTCCATCAGGTGCGCTGAGAGCTCAGTTGTCTACCTTCGTCACATAAAAAAGTGGTATACTCTGTTCAACAACCTTCGGCAGTACTTAGTAAAAGGGGGCAAATTTAAAACATTAGGTTCGTATTGTTGATCGCTCATAGAAAATTAAGGTGCGTTCAAATCAAAAGAGCATTCGCTGTTCTATCCCCCGTTCTACGAAATCACCCAATCACGTTTTGTGTAACGATCAAATTTCGTGGAGTAGGGTGTTAGAATAGCGAATGCTCTTTTGGTTTGAACGCACCTTTTTAGAATCTGTCGTCCTTTTTCAGTGCCAAAAGATGTTACCTACATAAAATTTAACTTCGTAACACAAATATTTAAGTTTCATTTAAGGAATTACGTTTTTTTTTGTAATCGACTCATAAGTGTCACCGTCTGTACGTACGTTTTACTCTTATAAAATGCACTTTCTAAGCATAATAGAAGCATTCCATGCCTGTACAGTCCGGTAATTTGAGTTTTCTTCCGAGTTATTAGTTAATATATATTTTATTGAGCAATTTTTGACTCCTCTGATCACGAAAGAAAACTTCAACAGCAGACAATTTTGAGAAAAACCTTGTTTGTACTGGACATCGGTGGACTTTTTCGTGGAATATACATTGTAATAAAGTATGACGCGCCTGGGAAGCATGTCGTAGCAAAATGCGCAATGTGTAATAGTGCCAAAAGAAATATAATATCGAAAAACTGTTGACCTAATCAGACATGCTGCACAAAAACTGCATATCGTATCGTGTGACTGACCGCCCCTAACATTCTTCGCTGCACATGCATACATTTCCCCCGAACTGAAAACTGTCCTTTGTTCGTTGCAACAATAGCCGTTTCAAATTTCTGCCGAATTTGCGTTTTTGCATAAAACGACGCGTGCGCGCATTAAAAAGGTACGGTGGCCATGCGCGGGCGCGGCGCGAGACAAGCCTGTGCTACCTGCTTATGCCCCGGCCACGAAATTGGTCTAAAGGTGCGGTTAAACTAAAAGAGCATTCGCTGTTCTAACCTCCCACTCTACGAAATTCGATCGGTACACAAAAAGTGATTGGTTGATTTCGTAGAACGGGCGCTAGAACAGCGAATGCTCTTTTGGTTTAAACGCACCTTAAGCGGCGAGCGAATCCATGAGTTGGAGCGGGATGCCGATATGGGTACGAGAAGGAGCACCATACGTTTTCCGCTAAGCCGGTCGCCTTAGACCGATGTCGTGAATTATAGATGTCGTAGAATTTATATATATCCTTGTCACTCAAGATACACCATAATTAGAGTAACGGAGACAACCCTAAATCAAATTGCGATAGCCTTCCTTTTTAATATTATCGGTGTGGCAATCCCAAAAAAAAAGTTTTCGTTTTCGTCTTTTCCTAGCCAATGATAACCAACAAGCCAAGATGCCATTCTGCAATCGTATACGATAAGCGATAAGTAATAAATGAGTGAGAATGACAGACTCGAACGAAAAGTCACGTGGCAAATTTCCATACATAATTATGGTCACGTGACTTATCGCTTATCTGAAGGCAGCACTGACGCAGGACAGGATGCTTAGCCAACTTGCCAATCGCTAACGCTTAGTAGCGTATCGTAGTTTTCCCTCTCTGTCACTCTTTCATATTAGTGCGACAAAGACAGTTAGCTGCCTTTCGATTCAAAAGAGTTTGTTGCTATTCCAATTTGAATAAAGAATTATTTGACTTTGACTTCGTTTAGGATTGACGCTTAAGCAACTTGGCTAATCCTGGTCATTTACATCAAAGCAAGGAAAAATCCGAAGAAACACCAAAATGATGGTCACCCCACATCGATTGTATGTGGATCGCATTGTTGCACAGATTAATAAAAGCGATACAGTTTCTTTCCACAAATTTAAATGATCCCCTAGTAATAATGTATTTGCATGCACATTGATTATCGATTTTGTGGGGACTCTGACTTGACAAAAAACGGTCAAGATCGAGTCGCAACCTACGAACAAATAAAACATGGAAGCCGCACGCCATACTAAATTGCCTTTCAAAAACGGTCCTGAATTTTAGTTGGCAAGTGTTACCCCCTCTTCAATGCATCACGGTAATGAATTTCAATATCAACCTATAAAAACTTAAACCGCCATTTAAAAAAGTTGTTATTGGTCCGTCAAAGTTTTGATTGGCTATGTTCTATAAACATTTGTCAAAGATGTTGCGCCGAAATATGCGCGGTGTTAAGAAAAGCACTAAATATGTCCTGCCCATCTTGGCACAATTGAACAATTGTGTTTAGGGGCATTTTTGAGCTGGCATTAGACGTCCATGTTATATGGTCGCAGGTCGCAACTTACTGAACTTTTTTTTAAACTTGATGAAGCTTATGGGTCTAATTATTTTCGTTGTCTTGTTTCATACCACTCTGTCACGTTTTTAGTTGCTGTTTCGACTCAGTAAATTTCTGGGTGGGTAATGTTTTATTGTTCGTAAGGATAAGTATCCAGCGGACTCCTGCGACCTTGACCAGGTCATCAGTCCACCTTGTGGGGGGCCTACCGGCCTACCCACGCTGCGCCTTCCGGTACGTGGATGCGGGTGGCACAGGACATTGTGGCAATCTTTGGGGGAGGCCTATGTTCAGCAGTGGACGTCTTTCAGCTGATATGATGATGATGAAGGATAAGTAACTACGGTTGAGGTTCTGGGTAACAAAATCTGAACAATAAATAATAATAATAAATATCTTGTCACACTTTACACTAATCGATGAATCGACCTAGTCGCACGTTAAGCTCAATAAAGGCTTGTGATGTGGGTACCAGGCGACGATATATATACGTTGCGCCGAAATATACGCGGTGTTAAGAAAAGCGCTATGCCCATCTTGGCACAATTGAACAATTGTTTTTGGGGGCATTTTTGAGCCGACGTTAGACGTCCACGTTATACCTATAAATGGTCGCAGGTGGGTTGTCTTTAAAAAATTGGAATTTGCCGCCTTTAACACAAATTAGTACTATTTATCACAAATATTTGTTCCTTGGTCATGGCTGTCTATGTATTTAAGTATCTATATGTATCTATCTATTATATATATCATCGCCTGGCACTCACATCACAAGCCTTAATTGAGCTTACCGTGGGACTAGGTTGATTTGTGTAAAGATGTCCAAAAATATTTATTTGTGAGTGAGTTTAGTGAAACTTCCCACTTTGTCGTTTGCCATAAAGCCGCTTTGTCAGTTTATCCATGAAGATACAAGGAAATCTCGTCTTTATGGTAACCGACAAAGTGGGACGTTTTACTAAAAACTAACACATTTATTTATTTAATACCCCGTGCTTATCCCGTGATTGTACGGAACCCTAATGATTCGACCATCGATTAGCAACACTTACGCACGTGGCAGATGGTCCAGAATCTGGTGTCTGGACCCTGGGAGCCCTTATCACCGCCACTATCACTTGCACAAACGTCCACATATATTATGTTTCAACTTAATTGATTAATTGTCATAGATCACTGAAGATAATTTCGACCGGAGTTGAAACGTCACATTATAATAATTCATTTAATTCTCATATAAATTTCTATTAAAATCTAAAATACGTAATCAATAAGCACTCCAAAGACGGTTGACTGTTGACTTTATTGCAATGTGATTTGCAAATTATCACAGATTAAATACAGATTAAAATTCTATGTCTATGGACATAGGTATGATCTTTTAGGCATAAAGTTAGTGTAGTCTATGCCTTGAATTATAATATACAAATATATATTCTCTATATCTATGCTTTTAAGTCATTGCCAAAAATTATTAATTCACTTAAAATTTGAAAACCCCGGCATAATCCACTTGTAATTTAAAAATAGTTTATGGTAAAAAATATTTTTTTCGATTTGAATTTAAAAAATACTTAATATGTCCTCTTTTCAGCTAACATAAAAAAAAACCTCCTTAAACTGACATAGAGAAGAGAAATTTCACCCTCAATGACATGACAAAAATTGTCAACCATTTTAGAAAACTGTTCAGCAAATTCCAAATAAACAATAACTCGAATCGAAATGTTGGTGTCCGCGGCGCACGGTCCTCAGGAGAAGTTCGAAACGTCGGAGCTGGCTGAAACGAAAGACTTGGAAGATGAGCCTAATGTATGCCTAACTTTGAATGATATTAATCGGCGATTTACAAACAAAACTCACTGTAAAAACTATCACAACTCTTAGCAATCTCTTAACTTCATACAGGATGATTACGGGTTAATGAACTCAACTGTGAAAAACGTATTAAGATGGTCATTTTGAACAAGGAACAAATAATCTAAAAAAATAGTACATTGTGCATCAAGGGAGGTAAGTACGGAATTACTAACGAGAGTGTTAGAAGCCCGACGCCGTCTGGCGGAGGGCTTTTACGACTCGAGTTAGTATTCCGCTTACCAACCGTGATGCATACAACGTTTTTCATCACACTTGCCAACCAAAAAATAAGTTTTAAGACATAATATTATTAAATGACGTACTGCCATTTCTATTACTCCCTAGGGAATTTCACTTTTCTATTACTCCCGCTACGCGCGCAAGCAATGGCGCGCTTAGACAGCAAGTGTGATGAAAAACTGATTTAATACCGCCCAGTTCGGAAATGTTCATAATTTCCCGTCTCGTTTTATAATTATGTAATACATACATTTTGCATCAAGGGAGGTAAGTACGGAATTAGTGACGAGAGTGTTAGAAGTTCCTTTTAATGACTCGAGTTAGTATTCCGCTTACCGACCATGATGCATACAATGTTTTTCATCACACTTGCCGACAAAAAATAAGTTTGAAGACAAAATATTATTAAATGACGTACTGACATTTCTTTTACTCCCTAGGGAATGTCAATTTTCTATTACTCCTGTTATGCATGCAAGCAATGGCGCGCTTAGACAGCAAGTGTGTTGAAAACACATTTGGAAAGGATTGGTATGGAGAAATGTATACGGTCCATTCATCCTTAGTTGTCTTATCTAGTAAATAACTTTCTAACCTAAAAGTACACGTTTTCAGTTGTAAACTGCCGCTTTCTTAATTAAAAATTAAGCAATTTAGTAATCACTACTACAGACGGACTGCACAAATACGGACTCAGGTATTTAGGTATAAGGCAAATATGGCAGATTACAACAGAAAACGTGTACTTTTAGGTTAGAAAGTTGTTTACTAGATAAGAGAACTAAGGATGAATGGACTTTACATATTAATGAACTCGAACTTTCGTCGTAAAAAAAAGTACGTTTGTTCATATAGGTCGCATGGGACCAGCGACGGAATAAGTTCGTTGCATGGGACACATTGTTGAGAAACACTATCTTAACACGTTTTTGTGTAAAACGTGTTTGTGATCGCCACCCCGTAATCTTCCTGTATAATAATAATGTAGAATCAGATGTGGGTGCTAAGACAAGTTGCCAGTCGCTAACGCTTAATCGTCAGTCGTAAACGAAAGGATGTCGTGGCCGCGGCGTAAGCGTTAGCGATTATTATTCACAAACAAACATTTTTACCACAGATATCAACAGAAGCTCTAGAGTTGGCAGAAGTGGCATCAGACTGCGGGCTGCAAGACCTCGCTCCCGTGGAGAAGCTGGTCATCACGAAGAAGGTGGCGATGAAGCAGCTGCTGTCATGGCAGCAACAGCGGAGCCGGTACATCATCAGGGCTCCTGACAGCGCGCTCATGTACTCCGTCGTGGAAGAAAACACGTCAGTTTTTATATAATTACCACAGGTCTCAACAGAAGCTCTAGTCTCTAGCCGCCCAGAGGCCTATAAAAAGCTGACTCCGAGACCTGACTCCTGTGAAGAAGCAGCCCTTCTGCAAACTCCAAAATCCGCAAGTTTCGCGTATTTGTCTCTGCTCTAAAGTAGTCTCCGTTGAAATAACAGAAAACAAATTCTCAAAATTGACAAATTTGGAAGTTTGGTCCGCCGGTCATCACGAAAGGTGGCGATGAAGCAGCTGCTGTCATGGCAGCAACAGCGGAGCCGGTACATCATCAGGGCTCCTGACAGCGCGCTCATGTACTCCGTGGTGGAAGAGAACACGTCAGTATTCCTGTATATTTACTATTGATTTCAACAGAAGCTCTAGAGTTGGCAGAAGTGGCGTCAGACTGCTGCAAGAAGCTGGATACCATGGAGAAACTGGTTATCGCAAAGAAGGTGGCGATGAAGCAGCTGCTGTCATGGCAGCAACAGCGGAGCCGGTACATCATCAGGGCTCCTGACAGCGCGCTCATGTACTCCGTGGTGGAAGAGAACACGTCAGTATTTATATATTTACCACAGGTCTCATCAGAAGCCCTAGCCTCTAGCCGCCCAGAGGCCTATAAAAAGCTGACTCCGAGACCTGACTCCTATGAAGAAGCCTTTCCGAAAACTTCAAAATCCGCAAGTTTCGCGTATTTGTCTCTGCTCTAAAGTAGTCTCCGTTGAAATAACAGAAAACAAATCCTCAAAATTTACTCATTTCGAAGTTCGTGGTAGAAGTTTTGGTCTGCCGGTCATCACAAAAGGTGGCGATGAAGCAGTTGCTGTCATGGCAGCAACAGCGGAGCCGGTACACCATCAGGGCTCCTGACAGCGTGCTCATGTACTCCGTAGTGGAAGAGATCACGTCAGTATTCCTGTATATTTACTATAGATTTCAACAGAAGCTCTAGAGTTGGCAGAAGTGGCGTCAGACTGCGGGCTGCAAGATCTCGCTCCCGTGGAGAAGCTGGTCATCACGAAGAAGGTGACGATGAAGCAGCTGCTGTCATGGCAGCAACAGCGGAGCCGGTACATCATCAGGGCTCCTGACAGCGCGCTCATGTACTCCGTCGTTGAAGAAAATACGTCAGTATTTATATATTTACCACAGGTCTCAACAGAAGCTCTAGCCTCTAGCCGCCCAGAGGCCTATAAAAGCTGGCTCCGAGACCTGACTCCTGTGAAGAAGCAGCCTTTCCGAAAACTTAAAAATCCGCAAGTTTCGCGTATTTGTCTCTGCTCTAAAGTAGTCTCCGTTGAAATAACGGAAAACAAATCCTCAAAATTGACGAATTTGGAAGTTTGGTCCGCCGGTCATCACGAAAGGTGGCGATGAAGCAGCTGCTGTCATGGCAGCAACAGCGGAGCCGGTACATCATCAGGGCTCCTGACAGCGCGCTCATGTACTCCGTGGTGGAAGAGAACACGTCAGTATTCTTGTATATTTACCAGTTTTACCACAGTTCTCTACGAAAGCCTTATAGAGTTTGCGTAGGTGGCATCAAACTCCTGGCTCCGAGACCTAGCCTCTGTAAGGAAGCCGGTACATCATCAAGGCTCCTGACACTGCGCTTATATACTCCGCGGTGGAAGAAAACACGGCAGTATTTTGTATATTTACCACAGATCTCTACAGACGCCTTAGAGCTGATTTAGGTGGCATCAGACTGTTGAGCCAGCGGTATCTGTCCTAAATCAGTAGGAGTCAGGACTCCTGTGGACAAGCTGGTCATCACGAAGAAGGTGGCGATGAAGCAGCTGCTGTCATGGCAGCAACAGCGGAGCCGGTACATCATCAGGGCTCCTGACAGCGCGCTCATGTACTCCGTGGTGGAAGAAAACACGTCAGTATTTATATATTTACCACAGGTCTCAACAGAAGCCTCTAGCTACGCGGAGGCCTATATAAAGTTCTCCTGAAACAAAAGAAATTCTATTTAAAAATTATATTAAAAAAATTAATTGGAAAATTTTATTGTCTGGGCGGCAGGAGGCTAGAACAGAAGTCGCGATGACTACTGGCTCAGAGACTTGTGGTTGCCGTGGAAAAGCAGTTTCGAGCATTTGTCTCTGTTGCTCTAAAGACGTCGTGGTTGGAATAACAGAGACTAATCCTCAAAATTTACAAATTTTGAAGTTGGCGGTAGTAGGTTTGGTTCGCCGTCATCACAGAAGGTGGCGATGAAGCAGCTGCTGTCATGGCAGCAACAGCGGAGCCGGTACATCATCAGGGCTCCTGACAGCGCGCTCATGTACTCCGTGGTGGAAGAAAACACGTCAGTATTTATATATATACCACTGGTCTCAACAGAAGCTCTAGCCTCTAGCCGCCCAGAGGCCTATAAAAGCTGGCTCCGAGACCTGACTCCTGTGAAGAAGCAGCCTTTCCGAAAACTTCAAAATCCGCAAGTTTTGCGTATTTGTCTCTACTTTAAAGTAGTCTCCGTTGAAATAACAGAAAAAATCCTCAAAATTTACGAATTTGGAAGTTCGCGATAGTAGGTTTGGTTCGCCGGTCATCACGAAAGGTGTCGATGAAGCAGCTGGTCTCGCAGGCACCGCGTAGCCGGTACATCATCAGGGCTCCTGACAGCGCGCTCATGTACTCCGTGGTGGAAGAGTACACGTCAGTATTCTTGTATATTTACTATAGATTTCAACAGAAGCTCTAGAGTTGGCAGAAGTGGTGTCAGACTGCTGCAAGAAGCTGGATACCATGGAGAAACTGTTTATCGCGAAGAAGGTGGCGATGAAGCTGCTGCTGTCATGGCAGATGCAGCGGAGCCGGTACAGCATCAGGGCTCCTGACAGCGCGCTCATGTACTCTGTCGTGCAAGAAAATACGTCAGTATTCTTCTATATTTATTAGTTTTACCACAGATCTCTACGAAAGCCTTAGAGTTGCGTAGGTGGGGTCAGACTCCTGGCTACGAGACCTAGGTTCTGCAGAGAAGCCGGTACATCATCAGGGCTCCTGACAGTGCGCTCATTAACTCCAGGAGAACGTAACCATACCATAGCAACGAGTGACATAAAAAACGTGAATGACACAAATATAGGTCGATTTTTTTTATTTGACTAGAGTGTGGCATAATACCTGTAAATATAATTACACGGAAACTCACGCGTATTTAGTCACTACGCGTGGCATGTTTCGGAGAGCCTAGGTCTCCATTATTAAGGATTTCAAGGATTTGTCTCTCTCACTCTAATGACCTCTTTGTTGGAGTGACAGAGAAAAATCGTAAAAATTTACGAGTTTCGATTTTCGCGGTAGTAGGCCTAAGCCCGTGCTAACGCGGCAGTACACTGGCAGCTTCATAATGGAGACTTACCCCCTTATTCATAAACGTCTCCAAACTTAAAAAACCGATTTCCCTTTCACTCTGAAGGATATTTTGATAAGACCGAAAGGAATAAACAATACTTAGCGGCTTCCTATGTTAGCAGACGTTAATGATTATGAATAAGAGGCTAGGGTCTGAAACATGTTGGGCGTAGTGACTACATACTAAATACACGTGAGCTTAACCGTTTGATTATACAGGATGTTACACCATCTACTGAAAACCTTGAACGGGGTGATTTGGTAGGTTATACTGAACAACTTTTACTATGGAGCTAACCCAGAAATCTCCAAAAAAATGTTTGCTCTTTCATACAAAATGTCGTAATCG
>JALPQI010005449.1:0-80688 GCA_025490895.1 Thaumatotibia leucotreta
AATAATACAATTGTAAGTACACAACTTTATATTTTCTTGCATTTTTACGCTACTTACTTCAATTAATCTGGATACTAGAATGACATTACAACAGAAAATAGTTGTAGTGTAGCATGTTATTTGACAGTTACGACAAAGAAGTAGTGTTTTCGTTTTTGTCATAACAGATTTCCATAAAAAAACTAGAAATTTTTGGGGGCGTAAGGGACATCTGTCTAGTAAATTTCTGGCGTAAGGGACACTATCTCCGAAACTATTGAGTTTACAAATATATACCTAATTGTCTAATGAAGATAAAGTTTTTTCGTAGTTATGTATATAAGAACCATCTAATTCGGATGATTATTTAACAAGTTATGATTTTTTTTAATTTTGGTTTTTGTTTTTTGGCTCTCCTGAAAAGTGGACCTTTGTCCCTTACGACATTTGAAATTTCCAGTGTCGATATTACAAGAAAAACAAAAAAGGAATTTCTGCATAGGACGAAAAAAACTGAAAAAATATTGGACTTCTTTTACTTTTTGACGTTTAATTAAGAAACTATTATCTTTTTGATACTAATTGCTACAAAACTTAGAAAGAATATAAAATTTGAAAGGATTCGAGCTACCTTGCATTACCCTAAATTATATAGATTTAGAAAAACGACATTTCAAAATGTGCCCTTCATTAAGTTAAGAAAATAAATGCATGTTTTGAAGCCTCGTCTACCCCCAACTATAAGATTTACAGTAATTGTTATCGGCTCAATTTGTTCCAAATTTAATGTAGTTATTATCTACAATTACTTTTTTTTTCTTAGCGTGAACGTTTTGCCAATATTTAGTGAATAGCTTTAACGTAACCTAAAATTTGTTTATGTTTTGATAAAAGGGCACTTTATGAAATGTCGTATCTCAAAATATATATAACTTACGGTGATGCAACGTAGCTCAAATCCTTTCAAATTTAATGTTCTTTCTTAGTTTTATAGCAATCAGTATCAAAAAGATAATAGATTTTTAGTTAAACGTCAAAAACTAAAAAAAGTGCGAATTTTTTTCCGTTTTTTACATCCTATGCCCAAATATTTTTTTTGTTTTTCTTTTAATATGCATTTTCGTATATATCTATAAGGCCTTTATAATATACCAAAATTGCAGCTTTGCAACTCGACTTGCGATTTGTATGAAAAACTTAGATAGCGGGCCTCCTGCCTTTGGAATTTCGGGTTTATACTTTCAACTACATTGTTCACTGTCCTAATTTTACCCTTAAATTAAAGAATATTAAGTGCGCTATAAGGTCATTATTGCATGTTTTTCGTAGCATAATTAGGTGAGGTGATATTAAGTCGAAAACGTTAGCAAAACACAAAATATTATCTAGTTTACAAAAGGGGTACTTTTTAAAGTCTCGAATCTCTGAAGTTATAAGACCTACGGTAATGCATGTTAGCTCAACTTGTTGGAATTTTATTAGTCTTTAAACGTTTATTTACATATGATATCAAAAATGCAAGGTTTTTTAAATAAAAATCAGAAACTAAAAAATGGCCGTAAATTTCGCAGTTATTCACATACTACCCAGCTAGCACAACTTTTTTTTGCTTGCAAAATATGATTTTATACTGTCCTATGGTGTCTAAACAACATACCAAAAATGCAGCGATACTACTTGATTTGCGAGTTTAGGGTAAAATTATGTACGATTTGACCGTACTACAAAGTCTGCAGCACAATACAATGATTGAAACTAATCGTAACTACGTTGAGCAAGATATTTTATAGTTGAAAGCCGCTAAGTTTACCTTCCCACCATACATATGAGCGGCTTCTCTTCAACTATTTTATCAACTGCCTAAATAAGCCGGTGAGCCAGCACTCGATCCGTCTTCAAACCACGGGCTTATTACCTAAGATCCTAATTTCTCAACGGTACCCTTATTCCATTCATATATAACTCTTATGTGACCATAACAAAGAGAGGACAGATAAAGGCATGCCCAGAATTCAAAATGAACTGAATAAAGCATATTATTTGGGTTTGCCGACGGGCCGGGTACTGGACAAGTTTTATTAATGCTTGTCAGTTTATACTTTTTACTTTATGATCGAATGTTGTCGTGGAATATGATTATTTTTAATTCGTAATGATGTTTGAAAAATAGGGCATTAAGCGACGAAAGTTTTGTAATCCAAGCTTAAATATGATGGTCAACTCAACAAATTATTAGTAAATCGATAAACAATCCGTGGTAATGTGAGGAAAATATAATGATCATATACCTATTACGATACGATACGATACGATCATTTATTCATAAAAATATTATTTTTACATGTCAAATTCTTAAGTTCTTAATTACATTATTTTTCCTTATAATAATTGTACATGATTGTCAATAAATACTTAAAAAAAACCGAAGAGTATACACACAGGTAGGTACATGTTCGGTTTTCGGTTGCAAGCCAGTTTGTCCGAATCTGTAGGTATTGCGAGTTAATACCCTAATACCCACACACATACACACAATTATATACATTTACACAATGCATATATATATTTATATATATACATACATGCACACTAATACTTCGCAGTTCAGCACTCGAAAAAAGCACTAATGGAATAGTGGGCATCCGTTACCAGTTTATTTTTAAGTTTGTTGACAAAAGCAGTATTGCTAGTGGCACTTTTAATTTCTTGCGGAATGGCGTTGATGGCGTATTCATACATTGATCAGTGGCTCTGATGCAACATTAATTCTATGGGACTCTACACTGAGCATGGCCCGGCGTGCTCTTGGCCGGTTTTTTACTATTGCATTAAAAATTGAGCACTATACTTGCCCCGCTTGAAATACCTATAAGCCAGCTGGACTGTAGTAATGTACTATTCTTTTAATCCTATCCTATAAATAGTTATTTATTATACAAGGGGGCAAAGTTGTTGTTTAACTGTCGTGCCAATATTCAGACCCGAGCTAGTGAAAGGTTTCAAAATTGAGCCACGAGTATAGCGAGTGGTTCAAAAAATGGAATCTTGAGCATTGCGAAGGCACGACAGTTGAACAAACTTTGCCGCCAAGTGTAATACAACTTTTTTCCCCTCACTATCGCGAGGAAATATGGTTACAAATTCATTCAAATGTAAATTAACTTAAAGAAATCATGTGAAACTCAATGTCGAAACGTATCGTAGTGTAGAGTTACTCCTGATACTTAAATATAGCCCATGGCTTACAAAGTCACCCATGAGAATTACCAATTTAACATGAGAGCTCCGATTGCGCATGTTTACTACCGTCGCACAGATCCACTTACTCGTATATTAAATTTAGGCGCAGTAGTGGGCCATAGAAAATAGAGCATGGTCAAATTACTTTATCCACAAGTTGGTAAAAAGCGTTTTTACCCGCTCATATTTAAGGATAAACGAGTGCTTTACGAGCTAGTGAGGGGAAAAATAATTTGGATGCATAAGGCCTGTTAGCTAACATTCAAACTTATTTAAAAAAGTAAGTACTCATAAAAAGAAAATGCAAATTATACTATCACATTTTTTATTCACATTTCGAAGCGCCCGGAAATCGGTTTATCCAACACTCTTAATAAGTATTTTACTACTATCGATTTAGCTTTACGACTACTCTTGTAAACATCTGGTTACCGCCCGGGTGTTTATGAGCTTTGGAATAAGATGGCAAGTAATTTTAGTCAGAATAGAACAATGCCATTGTTATACGAGCTTGAGTATGTATTAAGGTGCTCACTACTTTTAAAACAACGATAAATATAATAAAAGCGACCAATATCTCTGAATAAAAAAGTACCTACTGTAGTTTCCATTCCGTCAATACCTACACGGCTATTCGATTTAATAAACAAGGCGAGGGCATGAAAATGACATATTTAAGTTGAAGCGTGAAGGAAGCGATGGATTCCACAAAAGTGGAATCCTAAGCGTAATGAGGGATTCTAGCGTCAACGCACAAGATGAAAAAAAATGCTTTCGACATACTGCTTTTGACACCACCTATAAGAAAATAGAAGATATTTAATATCTATGAAAAAAAATGATTGTAATGAAATCGGAATCGATTGTGAACGTACTGCATTTTTCATTGTTAGTTTTTAGGCTGGCAATAGAAAGTGCCATTTTATTCCCTCCTATCAGGCGAGAAAAGACCCATATATCCACGTACATAGTGTGAAAAAGATTTTTTACTAAACATATGAAAAACTTTGAATGAAAATTATTGTAAGCGTGAGTTAATGCAATAACTTTGCTGCCAGGTCTGCTTGGGGCGGCCACGTTTTCGCTTTCCTTGGGGATTCCAGTCTAGGGCTTGCCTCGGTATATGGTCGGGGTCCCTTCGGAGCGTATGGCCAATCCAGTTCCATTTGCGGCGTTTGATCTGCTGGTCGATCGGAGTCTCACCACAGCGTTCCCATAGATCTGTGTTGGAGATTTTCTCGGGCCAGAACACGCCGAGAATGCGGCGAAGACAGCGGTTGATAAAGACCTGTAGCCGGTGCGAGATGTCTTTAGTGACCTTCCACGTCTCACATCCGTACAGCAACACGGATTTCACGTTGGACCGGAATATCTTGAGCTTAACTCTCCGAGTCAGTTTCCGCGATTGCCATACAGGACGGAGCTGTGCGAAGGTTGCTCTCCCTGTGGCGATCCTTGAAGCGATGTCCTCTTCGGTCCCTCCAGTTTCCGACACTACACTACCGAGGTACGTAAATTTGTGGACTGTCTCCACGCCCTCTGTGCCAATGAGCAACGGTACCGAGCTGGTTGCTCCGCACCTCATGTCTTGGGTCTTCCTGGTGTTGATTTTAAGTCCTGTCTCCAAGGCCTCTCGCCGTAGGTCGTCCATTTTGGCTTGCATGTCGGCACGTGTGTGGCTCAATAGGCATAGGTCATCGGCATAGTCTAAGTCTTCCAGCACGTTGGACAGCCCCCACTCTATGCCGCGGCGCTTACTGTTGGTCTTGACTATGATGCCATCGAGAATGACAAGGAAGAGGAGAGGGGATAGAAGACACCCCTGGTGTACACCCGCATGAACAGGTATGTCCTCCGAGATGAGACCATCGTGAGTTACTCTACAGTAGTAGTTCCTGTAGATGGCCTTAATCATGTTTGTAATCTTCTCGGGGACTCCAATTTCACGTAGCCGATCCCAGATACAGTTCCATCTCAAAGTGTCGAAGGCTTTTTCGAAATCCACAAAGGTCAGGTACATTTCCCTCTGCCATTCTGATGCCTGTTCGAGGATTATGCGCAAGGTGTTAATCTGGTCCGTACACGATCGATTGGGCCGGAAACCAGCCTGCTCTTTGCGGAGAAGAGGTTCTACGGCCCGCGAAAGTCTGTCCAAGATTATCCTGCAGAGCACCTTAGAAGGAATCGAGAGCAAAGTGATACCTCTCCAATTGCCACATTGACTAAGGTCTCCCTTCATGGGTACAGTGATCAGAAGGCCATTGCTCTAGTCACCAGGCAACTCTTCGGCTGACCAGATGTTCCTCAGGAGAGGCGTCAGCGCGTTTGCAGCGGAAGGGATGTCGGCTTTCAGCATTTCTGCTGTGATAAGGTCTACTCCTGGGGCTTTTCCATTCTTCAGCAATCTGATGGCCTTTACTACCTCGTCAGCTGTAGGGGGAGACACATCTATGTCCAGGTTTTGTGCAGGCAAGCTGGCAGCACTTGCAAGCGTAACGGGGTTGTTCGGGACTTGGAAGATCTCCCGCCAGCGTTGAAGCTGTCCCTCCGATGTCACAATAAACTGACCTGTTTTGTCCTTCAAAGGCTTCTTCTTCCTCTGGTTCCTATTACCGGCCAAAGTCTTCGTCGCCTTGTACATCTCCCTGAGATTACCGGAGTTGGCGGCGCGCTGAGCGCAGTCTGCAACCTCTTCAGCCCATACTCGACGGTCATGACGGGTACTTTGGTAGATTTTTCTACGGACTTGTCTGTATTGGCGCCTCAGATCTGTGCACATTGCCTCGTCACTAGTTGCCAGAAGTTGAAGATGTAGCTCGCGCCTTTCTTCGATCAGGTGCCAGGTATTTTGTGACATCCAGTCTTCGCGTGCGTGTGTTTTGTGTCCAAGGATAACGGAGCTGGTCTGCTGGTCCTCAGGCCATTTTGATGTGGTTCCACTCCGCGTCGACAGAAGTGGTTGGGTTCGCATCGAGAACAGAGACGCGGTTTCGCAGTTCGAGCCTAAAGGTGTCTCTTACATCTGGGTCCTGCAGCTTGTTGACCTCAAAACGTTTGCCCATCTTGGTAGTCGCGCTGGCAGCTCGGGCTACTGCTACTTTTAGCCGCACCTCCGCGACGACTAGGTGGTGGTCACTGTCGATATCCGCGCCACGACGGTTGCGAACGTCGAGCAGTGATGATCGCCATTTGGAGCTGATGGCAAGATGGTCAATCTGGTTCTTGGTGACTCCATCGGGTGAGTTCCATGTGTATTTATGGTGGTCTCCTTGAATAAATAATGTGCCTCCGATGGTAAGGTCGTTGTCCTGGCAGAATTCCAAAAATCTCTCCCCGTTCTCGTTCCGGACTCCCAGCCCTTTTTGCCCATGTGTCTTTGACAACCGTCGTTGTTTGTGCCAACCTTGGCATTTAGGTCTCCCATTGACGATGACTATGTCCCGCTTGCGGGTGTTCTGATGAGCTGATTCTTAAGTATAGATAACCTCTTAATCTCATACTTAGGCATCTCAGCAAGCATCGTGGCCCAAACATGGTACTCGATTAAAAAGCTGTATATTATGACACGATTGTAAAAAATAATAAATACCTGGTTAATGGCATTTTTTAGTAAAAAGTATACCCAATTTGTAGAGGTCATATTTAATAGTTAAAAGATTTATAACCAGATTAAATTGGGCATCAAAATAAATATTAATAACCTCGGTTGAGTGGTAATCTCATGAAAAATACTATGATATATAGGTAGAGACGCAAAAAAGCTTAATGGGTTCATATAATATTATTGAAAACGCCTTCCCCGTTAAAGTTTTAGTAGCTTAGTTCGTGTTAGTAATTGTTTTCTCCTTTAATTTTGGCATGCGCTTTAAATATAGTTTGCTCTTCATGGGATGATTTATAATGCTTTTAATTTTTATTAAATATTATATTCATAAGTTTCATAACCCATAATCTAAAATTATTTTGAGACACAATGCCGTCAAAATATCGGTAGGTAGGTATTTAAAGTTGGGGTCGTATATCAAAAAACATTTTGTAATATACCTGAGACATATTCAATACTGAAGAACATTGACAAACTATAACAAAACTAAAATAAATCAAAGAGTGCAAAGTGATCATCATTTTAAACATAAGATATCCAGTGTAGACCCTGGCCTACTCATTTGATTTTAGCTTTGGCTGGATAAAGTAACCCACGTTCAACCAAACGTTACAATAGGCTATTTTGTGACTGTCTCGCAGTGTTGACTGACAAAACTTGATCAGTAGCCGTACCATGATTTTGCAAGTATCTGTAATGTAAGGTTTTACTCGATACGTAAAGCAGGCCATGGCGTTCGCTCCAATATTGAGGGTTGAGTGGTCAAACCCGATAAATGGAGATACTTTTTCATTGAAATAACAATCTAACGTCAATGTCATATAGTTCGTATTTTAAAAACCGGTTTGCTCGACTTATCGGGTTTGACCACCCAACCTTATCAGTGGGAGCGAAAACCTAACGTATCTTTAACGTTCCAACTCATGGTATATCTACAGATCCATGGGCCATTTTTGAAAAATTTAGATTTTAGAATCGGAACCTTAATTAAACCATGCTGAATAGAAATCAACAATATCTATTCGTTATAAAAATGTTTATTGTCTTATTTAGCTGGCATGGTATGGTTCAATATACCAGAAATATGTTGGTTTAATAATTTATTGAAATAATGAGCATTATTTGACAAAAGATTCATGATGGGCAACAGCGTCATCATAGTGGACACATTATTGCGATCGCCAATCCGTTTGCCCAGCGTGGCGATTATGGGGAATTTACCTCCTAATGCGTCTATAGGTACGCATAGTTAATAGGAGTGGCCTACGTTCAGCAGTGGAATATCATAGGCTGATGATGATGATGATGATGAATGATTTATTACCTCGTATTTTTTTATGTATTATTCTAATAGAAATACTCAAAAAAATTGATTAAAATCTTAAAGAGATTAGTTCTTGTTATAAAAGCTCTAATTTTCGTAAGCTTTGAAATACAAACGTGTACATTTTCCAACAATTTTGGCCAATTGTTAGCAAGCAGTAACAATAATTTCACACGCGATAATTAATGTAATTACTCGTTATTACAATTTAATAAGACGGCGTTTTCTTAATTGGAGTACCTACCAGTAAATACCAGCTACTTTCTCCTAATAACTGTAATTACAGGAGACGTTCGTTCATTAATACAAAACAAAATATATTTCATTTAAATTCATACTAAATTAAAAAAGGACCATAATTATGTACCTCCACGTATTATGTAGTAAATTAATTAATGTAATTTTCTTGCGGACTGCGTGAGTACATTATAAACTTGGGCAAAGGTATTGGAAATATGACATTAAATCTGTTTTATCTGTTTAGTACATAATCATACATACTGTTTGTTTTCAATAAACATGGAACACGTTCAGTAGGCTTGGCACATGATTGGTGCGACAGTATGTCGCCGCGAGACAGATCTCCCGTCCTTTACTAGCTATATTAACAAAAGCGGGACGGATAGACTATCTCACGGCGAGATACTGTCGCGCCAATCATGTGCTAAGCGTACAGTAGTATTTAGTATACTTTATATATAAAAAAACAAAGTTGAAACGTAATGTTAGAAAACTGAATTCATTAAATGATAACAAATCATGTCTTTAAAAAATAACTTATCTGCACAACGAAAACTTCACATTTGTGTAATGAACTTTAGATATATTATTTAGCTGTAAATTCAGTATAAGTTTTGTTTTGTAAATTAGCTTACATGACCTTACATTAAAGCCAATATAAATATCACAATGAGCATTCACCAAAATCATGCAAGTTAATGCCACATGGACCACAAAGTCCAGTTTTTGATAGCAGTCGACAGCAAGTGATAATATAAGCTCGTGAAACGTGAGACGTGTATCGAAGACCACGCCAAAGTCCATGATGAAACTAACACGACTTACCAGCTCAGATTCAAGCAAACCCAACTAAATCAACAAAAAAGTATTGCTCATGCAAGGGATTAAGTGGAGAAAACACAGCACCTAGCAAAGTTGAAAAGAAGTTTTCCCCTCACTAGCTCGTAAAGCGCTCGTTTATCGTTTAATACGGGCGGGTAAAATCCCTTTTTACACACTTGTGAATAAAGTAATTTGACATTGCTCTAATTCCTATAGCCCCCTACTGCCTAGTATAAGTGGATCTGTATGACCGTAGTAAACATGCGCAATCGGAGCTCACATGTTAAATTGGTCGTTCTCATGGGTGACTTTGTAAGCCATTGGCTATAATATAATATTTAAGTTCCAGAAGTAACTCTATTCTACGATACGTTTCGACATTGAGTTTTAAATGGTTTCTTTACATTTGGATGAGATTTGTAATCATATTTCCTCGCGATAGTAAGGGGAAAAAAGTTGTATTACACTTGGCGGCAAAGTTTGTTCAACTCTCGTGCCTTGAGACCTTCGCAATGCTCAAGATTTCAGTTTTTGAACCACTCGCTACGCTCGTGGCTCAATTTTGGAATCTTTCGCTAGCTCAGGTCTCAATATTGGCACGACAGTTAAACAACAACTTTGCCCCCTTGTAAAATAAATAACTATTGTTATCCATACTCCATCGGAACACACGGTCTTCCGACGACGAAATCAAAAACCCGTTCCACACTGCGTACCAATTTCAGGCCAACGGCGTAAAGCTTGGGTCCATTTATGTACGTTTGTACGTCACTGTGATATTGTAAAAACCTTTTTGGATTATAATTTACCCAGTCAAATTGTAACCCATCAAAAGGTTGTCAACTGCGTCATACTGTTTCCAATTTAAAGTATTATTTTTCGTTAGTAGTTATTTACAATAGTACGGTGACATAATAATATACATACATTCTTATTTTAAAGAGGTTAATGGACTTTTTGACCATGCTCCAGTAAAATATATCTGTCAGATGAATGTTAGCAGTCTTTCTGTTTAAATGCCGGGGGGAAAGGATAGTGATAATTATATTTGACAGATATAATTTATCCGGCGATTGTAAAATTGGCTATAAATATGAGTTAGGCATTTGTTTTGCAACAGTCAATTTGCTATCGTATGTTCTTAGGACCAAAATTGAGGTGTCTATTACTGGAGCTTATCAGTCAACAAAGTATCCAACATTAGTTCCTTCTTTTACATCCTTTACATTACTGATATAGTTATCCACAGTTTGACTTTTTATATTAAATACACTTGACAGCCTTTACATCTAATGCTTTTGGCCAAGACTGTATAATAGGTGTAAAAGCATTTGCTTTGTACGGGATTTATTAAATTTATAGTTCAAGGAGGCAAACGGAGGCATTATTTTAACTTTCACGCTTTTTACATGTTACTTTTTAATAAGACGGTACATACCTAATCGCGCATGAAAAATTATCTGCGTCGGTTCGAGTACGTAATTGTACTCATAGTAGCACGGGATTACACTCTCAGAGAATAACATAATAAGCATATACGCTGTGCTATGTTTCATAAAAATACTCGTAAAAGGAGGTAATTTATTGTGTTAGTTACTCTTAGTACCTGAGAATCTTACTTAAAATAGCAAATATAATTTGCACAACTGATATTTAAACTAAAATAGTACATTACGATACAAGTGCGAAAAACATGAAATACGAAATGAGTGGCGATGTTTCAAAACACGACCGATAGGGAGTGTTTTAAATCGACACGAGTTATGAATTTCGTTTTTGCACGTGTTTCGTACGACTGTCGTGTTTTAAAACATCGCCACTCATTTCGTATTTCATGTTTTTCGCACTTGTGTCGTAATGTACTATTTTAGTTTAAATATCAGTTGTGCAAATTATATTTACGGGATAAAAATTGTATTTATTCCATTGTTACACAATTTTGCAGCTAAATATCCCTTCATGTGAATAACAACTCAACTGTTGTATGTACAACAGTTGTGTCCAGAGGCTCTTTTTCGGAATTATGACAAAGTTCCAAGGCCGGCATCGCCAGTGACGCGTCTGGCATCTCCACAGATGTGACTAAGTTTATTAGATACTTTGCGGTCTCTCGAGTATGAAACATGATCTCTTGTTGCTTTTGTCGGGTAAAGTATTTTTATTGTGGTTGTTAAGTGGGAGCGTCGTGCTAAATTAATATTTGATGCTTCATTGTTGGGATATCTTAATCATTCATAATTTTAATGCCAGGAAAATGTTTGTTCATGAGAAAACGGCATCTAAACGGCAATAGCCAAATTTTTGCTCGTTGCTATTATTTCTAATTAACCATTTGAAATGACTAGTTAGAAATAATAACGAGCAAAAAAATCACGTTTGTTATATGGGAGCACTTTTTGGCAACGCTTTCATGCTTATCTTATATTTGTAATTTACCGCCCTAAATTGCACATAATTTACTTTTTTTTTTTTTCAATATATTTATTTTCAAAACTACAATTTATGTACATAGATTAAATCTAACTAATCTACTTAACCTAACCTATATCTAATATTGGCCCTTGTGGCATTGTACCGAGGATGCTGGCGGCATTTCCTCGCTGTATCGCAATACTGATGCGTTGTGCGAATTTACTATTAAAGTAGGTATATACAGGATGGTCATGAATATACCGACAGACTTTACCTATGCATTTTTTATGTCAAAAGAAGTAAAACGGGCATTAAAAAAAATTGAGATACCTTTTTGATTTTCTTATACATGACCAGTAATAAAAAGTGGGAAAATCTTTTTTAATGTTTTTGGTTAAACATTTTTTACAAACTTTTTTCTAATTTTCTCTAACGTCAATCAATGAGTATTATCATCATAAAAACTCTCATGAGTTTTAGCGTAAGAATTTTAATCGTGCTTTTTTCAATGAGATATGATCGAAATAATTATTTGAAAATGCCATTATCTCTGAAACTAAACCGAAACCAGAAAAGTTCATATGACATTATAGTCTCAAAATGTGGTGAGGAATACACCCTTCAAGTTTGTCGGATTACTCATCCAGTATTAGTGGCCGTTTAAATATTTGACAAGGGTACGGATAAATATTTAATTTGCAGAAAAAAAGTTATATATACACGTGTGTATATTGAATACATGGGGCCCTTCAAATATTTTATTGAGTAGAAATATGTATATTAATCATTGAAACTAAGATGTGTAGAGAATCGTTGGTGAATTTGTAACAATATTTAACTAACCTCAAAAATACAAATGCCATGAATATTTTATACTATACCTACACGTTGCCGTTTTAGAGCGATTTGTCATTTCCAAACGTTGGTCGAACACTCGTAACAGATTCCGTTACGCTGCAGCACTCAGTGATTGATTTAATAAAACGGGAGCAAGCTGTTTTTTACAAGCGCCTATAAATAAAATTTCAGTATTTGATATAGTTTATTGCCCGTGACATGTTGGTGCTGCAAAAGCGCATTCACATTATAGAAGTTTATTGACCTTTTTTAAACAAACGTTTACGTGGATCATTAATTTACCTGGAATAAAACTATGGAAACGGATAAACTCGCGTATATTAACTAATTTTAACTTCATTCCGACGTTTCGAACAATTTACAGGGTTCGTGGTCTGCGGATGGCACCCTGTAAAGTGTTCGAAACGTCGGAATGAAGTTAAAATTAGTTAATATACGCGAGTTTATCCGTTTTCATAGTTTTATTCCATGTGTAATCCTCGCGGTAACCGAAGAAAATATTACATTAATATACCTCTTTTAACGTTTTGTTAAAAGATATTACGTGTGATAAAATGTTTCTTGTATATAATGCAGAGAGCTCAACATAGGTTATCAATTAAATCAGGATTCACAAATGATGCTTTAGTGATGCTCACATATCAGCAAGTATTTGAGTCGGGTGTTTTGCTTTTCGTATCGTATTGAATCTTGCTGAACAGTAAAATATAAATAAACAAATTACCCCCTTATTCATAAACGTTTGTTAACTTAACAAGCCGCTAATAATTGCTTGTCCCATTCAACCAACAATGTGTCCATAAGAGCAATAGGGATAAACAATTATTAGCGGCTTGTTAAGTTAGCAGACGTTTATGAATAAGGGTGTTAGTCTATTACGCGCGATCGTTTTGGAGAGTCTCAAGTCTCCATTATCAACAGAGATCGGAAAAATGTGCGTCATTGTTCGCAATAATATAGACATGACTCCTAAGTTGATTGAATAATTAATCATTTAATTATATTCAGAAAATAACATACTCGACACCGGTAACTATGAAAACCATTTTCAATAGTCACCTTAAAGCTTCGAAATCAAAGGACTATGCGTCAAAATGGACCAAAAATCAACAGAGCTGGGAGTAGTGTCATTAAAAAGGTCTGCTTAAGTATGTACTTTATTTCATTCTATAGGTGCAAAGTTGAATTCAATTGGATACTTTTATATGAGTAAGGCGTTCTGCGGGTGCTCCCTAAGTAAATCACCGTCGTCCACACACCAATCATCATCGTATTTACTCTGATGAAAATACAAATATCTCCGTTTTGCAATGGAATTGAACATGGTATCCATAGAATGAAATGAAATAAATGTAAATACCTATTTAATGACACCACTTTCAGCTTTGTTGGTTTTTGGTCCACACTCCATACAAATCTGCCCATGGTCCTTTCAAGAAATTATTCGTTTGATTATTCATTTAATCAAATTTTGAGTCATGTCCAAATTATTGCAAACAATGACGCACATTTGTCCGATCCCTGATTATTAAGCACTGTGCCCACCGCTACCGCGAGGCTTGCGTGGCATGAGCTGCCGATAGCCTTCCAACTACTCGTACTTGAGTTTAACCGTTTATTTATGTTAATTTTAGTGGTAGGCATCATGTGTCACGATAATTAAAATTAAGATTAAACAGCTAAAAGCTAAATGAAACGCATTTACGTACTAGATTGGTAATAGAACTTTAAACTTTCAATATTTTGATTAATTACCATTAAATCTACGTGTCACTAAGACAATAATTTCCTTCGGTCGTCTTTACTACAATATTGAGTCACAAACCATGCTAAAAAAAATCATTATATTAGTCTTATTAGTATCTCATGACGATATAGCACATTGTGCGGTGTGCAATGAAGGCGGTTAACGAAGTATTGGAAACGATAGCCGTAGGATGGAATGAAATAAAGACGGTAAGTTTACAATGATCTTAGTGTTCGTAAGTACCTACCCCCGCAGTTTTTCAAGGTGTATTCAGACTAAACGAGCATTATCTATCGCCCACTCTACGAAATCAACGTATCACGTTTTGCGTAACGATCGAATTTCGTAGAGTAGGGGGTTAGAATAGCGAATGCTCGTTTTGGTCTGAATGCACCTACACAATGCTAATCACATTTATGTATAATATATAAAGACAACATGGCACGTTCAGGGGTGAAAAAAAAACATTCATTTGTGTAATATTTTTTTAAAATTTATGTCCATTTTGTGTATTCACTAATACACATGTCATTGTCACAGTCTAAGTAAAGTAATCCTTCCAAGCGCGTGCTGATATTGAACATTTTATTTTCATAATTAAAATTATGTTGTTACTAGAATTTCTGTGACTTATATATAGTGACAACTATTTCTCAAGTAGCCTTAAATCATCAGGGTTGTACTCGTAAACAGCTTCTTCATCTTGGAATGTTCTAACTTGACTATTGAAAATATTATTTATTTATGTTAACCTCAAAATATCACTTCATCGTTCTAATAAGTTGTTGAGGCGAATACCGAATGCAACTGCTTCAAAGTACAAATGGGTATTTTACTCGTAACCTAGTTTCTAGACAATAACTAGTTGCTGTCGACTACTGTGATCTCGTATTATGGTACAGGGTGAACGATATGAAGTAGATTTTATTAAGTCTGTTGTCGAAGTAATAGCGGCTTATTATCGGAAATATGTTTTGGACACCGCATTGAAGTCTTAGGCACGAAAACATTTTGATTGTAAACCGCAAACATAATAACGAAACTGAGCTTCGGCTTGCAAAGCTTGTAAGAATAAAAATGGCTCAAAAGCGAATTTCACGTGTCATTTCTCCAGTGCAGTGAGTTTCGGAATTTTTATCTGGTCTATTTTGAAGAGAAAAGTGTGATCAATTAAACATGCTAGTATAAATGCAATAAAGAAATCGATCGTATTTTACTGGCAGATACCACTACCCATTGGTCACAAACGTGCTGCGAGAAAATATTTTTTAACCTTTTGAAGACCATAGTCAAGACAAAAGGTCATATTGATTAACCCTCTGCAACTGAGGTGATTTATCTCAGACATATTTTGAACTCTATGGTGTTAATAATAAGACACATGTCACGTCACCGACAGTGGCAGAGGGTCAAAAGTAAATTTAATCACAAAATGTAATATTTATTCTCTTGTTTTTTCTTACTTATGGTAATAAATTGCTGCAACTAATAAATAGCAATCCTTTGAAATTAGTAATCGTTCATGTATGTATCTGGAGATACAGCAATATTTTTGCTAAGCGAGCATTTATTTTTATTTTGTCAGTTGTCATCACGAGTTTGTCACCTACGCCTTGACCTCTAATGAACTTAGCTTTATAAATATAAAGCGAAGATAAAAGTATTGTTCATGCTTATTTTTCTGACGTCAAGGAAAATTAGATCGAAAGAGGTTGTGATTCTAAGTAAAAATAACTCAAATAACCCAACATTCGCCGCTAAATTGTGGATATGGACGTAATAAAAAGATATGCTCATGTAGAGTAACATGGTGTTTTTTTTTCTCAAAGCCATATATTATGGTCAAAATACGATACTGTTTGCGTCATTAAGCAAAGCGTTACTATTTTAATGACTCTCTGAATGGAATATTGCATTTGGTAAAGTAACTGAATGCACTTAACTAGTGCTAATAGTAATAATCTAATCAAACTCGTATTTTAGATATTTTTGTCTGAAATATTACCTATGTTTTAAAAACTAAAGACTAAAACTAGTTGAAAATAAAATTGTATGTAAATTTCCTCTACATTTAAATGTATATTTTGGATCAAAAAGCTAAATTTAATTAAGTCTTGAAAACCTATCTAGGTTTAAAATAAAATTCTTGTATCATTTTCCTTAATGCCAGAAAATAAGTATAAAAATACTTTTATCTTCGCTTTATATTTAGTAAGTTAAGTTCATAGGAGGTCAAGGCGTAGGTCGACTGGAAATAATGGCCGCGCCATAGTGAACACGTGTCCAGCACGAGCGCGTATGCGTGGCGTGCGAGTTGTAGCGTATGTAAAATCATTGTAGATGGCACACCGTTTGCTGAACACGCGCGCGTGTACGCCACGCAAGTGGTGTGTGATGACGTATTAGATGTAATGTTATACATTTTTTAAATAAATATTATGAGTAATAAGTAATTAGCGACAGTAAAAATATCAAGTTCTAGAAAAAGTGTTAATCAATGTGGGGAAGGGCGGCAACATCGTCGAAGCCAAGCCATCTGGCAGCGGGCTTGAAGCGGTGGCGAGAGCCTCGAATGCACATAGGTCTTGGTTTTGCTCTACACGCTTTCTCAGTGTCAAACCAATGCCTTGTTTATTCCTAGGAATCCAGATATCTTAGCCTTCAGCTATTTACAAAGCAAAAACGCAGTATTTTAAACATTTACATACTAAATTGATTAAGTAATTGTTTAGTTGAAATTTTATCTACAATTATTTCTAGCAATTATCATTAACACATTCATGATATTTCTGCAGCTGGGTCAAAATTATTTTCGTTCTCTTATTTTGTGTCCCTAAAAAACGTGACACAGTGCTGATTTTTGTATAAGGTGATGTTTTGTTTTAAATTTCTGATTAAATCTAGCATGAAAAATAAATACAATTGCACAGGATTTTATTATACTGAGTCGAAACAGCATCTAAAAGCGTGACAGAGTGGCATGAAACAAGACAACGAAAATAATTTTGACGAAGCTATTAAACTGAGTCTGCGTGTGACCACGTGTGTAACGTCATGCCCGAAACATCAGGATATAATTAATAGTACATTGTACATCAAGGGAGGTAAATACGGAATTACTTACGAGATTGTTAGAAGCACGACGCCGCACGAGGCGGAGGGCTTTTATGACTCGAGTTAGTATTCCGCTTACCGACCGTGATGCACTTGCCGATAAAAAAATAAGTATTAAGAAATATAGTAGATTGTTCAACGAGGGACTAAAACAGGCCATTATGACACGAGATATTTATCCACCCGAGCGTAGCGAGGCTGTTTAGTCCCGCATTAAACACTCTACTTTTCACTTAGAATGCGAGGAAAAAAACTACGTTCTACATAATCTCAGTATTAATTAACAGAAAGAACAAATAAGAAACAAAAAAATATATGTTCTGCGATGTCAAAACTTCCGATTTCTTCGGAACATGGCCACTTTACGATAAATTCGCAAACTTTTTCAAGTTATATGGTTTAGTTGCAGTGTGGTTTTAAGCTCCTTAGATTTTTCATCAAAATATGCCAGAAATACGCCTTCCATAAATGATGTTGGTACCTACCTAATTTGCTTTCCAGTTTTCCAATCCATAAAAGTTTGATACGCTTTTGAATATATTACACTAGATTTCGGCGACAAAAGATTTTGCACCACCTCTTTTGCATTCTTCTTCATTCTGGAGTAAGGCGTTAATACTTCTTCATCGCATGACATGACATCGTAAATTATATAACTACGATTTGATCAATATTACTTATGGACAAAAACACAAAAAATAAGCAATCGAATTCGTTCCGCGTTTAAGTTTTTATCTGTATTCCTTTTTCGAAATATGACGCTTTAAATACTTGCATATTTAGCCAATGAATTGGAGCTAACTACATAACTATTTTGAAGCTATTATTGGTTATTAAAAAATAAGTAATAAATTGGATTCAATCTTATTCATATATTAAACAAGTATTAAATATACATGTATAATCAAGAAAATAAATCGATTCTCCTTAAATTTTTTTCACGATTGACATTTTGAGGTTATTTTCAATGTCAATAACCGTTCGTTCAAAAATCATAAACACTAGAAATGGCTGTTTAGGGGTTTCCAAAGTCAATTAAAAAAAAGTTTAGAGGTTGTATCCACGGCATGCACAAAAGTGGTCCATACACAAGCACTGAAAATGGCGACTATCCTTTATTCTTGAACACCGTGAGTGTGGCTGTTTACGGGTTTCCAACGTCAATTAAAAAAATTTTACTTTAGTCCCTAGAGATTAATAAAGAGTTTTAGTCCCGATATGCAGGGACTAAAATAACATTTTAAGAGCATGAGAAGTGAAAACATTATTAAATGACGTACTGACATTTCTATTACTCCCTAGGGAATTCCACTTTTCTATTACTCCCGCTGCGCGCGCAAACAATGGCACGCTTAGGCAGCAAGTGTGATGAAAACGTAAGTTTACGCGATTAAGACAAGAATAAATTAAAATTACAAATGCATATTTACAAAAAATCATTTCAATAAATTGCATTAAGTGAGCTAAATCGGGGTGTTAAAGTTGCAAGAACTGTTATACTAAATTGAAATCCAAATCCTAAAAGAAGCGTTGCTATTTCACAAACGTGATATAATCAGATATTCAATGTACTAGGAGCGTGTGTTAAAGGGATAAATAAGCGGCCCTTTTCCAAAATCCCATAGTCAACAAAAGTTTCCTTTTCTAAGTAGAAAACACTTACATAAAGGTACATTCAGAATGTTAGATTTTCTTGTGTTTGAAAAAAATACATAAAACTTCCCGATTTTTTTTGTAAAATATATGTCAATTGGCAAACAACATTATAATTAAATAAATAAATATCTTGGGACATCATACACAAATCGACTTAGTCCCACGGTAAGCTCAATTAAGGCTTGTGATGTGGGTACTGAGAGACGATAATATATAACACATAGATACATGTAGGTACTTAAATACATAGACAGCCACGACCAAGGAACAAATATTTTGTGATAAATTGCTAAACCCATTTGTTAGTGAATAAATTCCTACCAAACACCAGTTATAAAGATAGGTTTTAAAGAAGTTTAGTTTTTAATTATATACTTCAATCATGTTTTTAATTATATCTAATGTCAATTTTGCTGATAAGTATTCTACAAGCAAGCTGGTACTCGCGAACACATTCACTAAAATCGCTACGCATTTTCTTTATGCGAGAAAACAGCGCCCCTGAAAATAACTTTATGGCAGATCAGTACGTACTTATATAAAACACTTTTCTGTACATTTAATCGTTATAATTAAAATAATGTTAACGTTAACGTTATGTTATCACATAATAAGTATAGCCTTACTAATTAGGCACTGTAATAATTTTGAAATGAAAAGATGATTTTTAGATTAACTACATAGATCAAACTAACATATTCAATAATCCTACATAAGAATCGTAACAATTATTTCATTCCTATACAGCCATTGTGTAGCTACCTTTATTCTAAAACTTGGGTCGTGCAAATAAATCTTTTAGCGACAGATAAGGACCCGATCCGAAGAAAGGCCCGTACTCAAGTACAATAAAGCTAGCAAGATAAAAATAATAGAAACGAACAACACATAGTTTCTATTCTTTACTTTTCTTATCCCTTTCTGCTCATTTTAAGGGCCCCTTTTCAGACAGCTATACCTGTGCCTTCACTTTTGGAAAAGAATAACCCCCTTATTCAAAAGCGGATTATTCTTTTCTTAACTTAACAATTATAATTCTCTTAACTTAACCTCGTATGGCCCATCCTATTGGGACATGTGAAGTAATAACCCAGTGTCCTAAAAAATTACATTTTATTTTGAAGCTTGCAACCTACAAAACAATATTCATATTTCTTTGAAAAATATGACATCCTGGGCCGTTATGAGTAAATTTTGCTGGCTTAAAAATAGGGCATTGGGCCTTACGAGGTTTAACAAGATGCTAAGTATTGTTTCGGTCTTAAACATTAATAAAACCGATAGGGACAAACAATAGTTAGCGGCTTGTTAAGTTAGGAGACGTTTGTGAATAAGGGGGTAAGACCTTGGGGGGGGGGGGGGGGGTTACTGCAAGCTAGGTATCTGTGGAAGCCAGGTAGGGCTTGATTGACGTTCAAGAATCCTGTTGACGCAGTGACGTTCGAATTTCCACGGGCACGTTCAGGTGGAAAATTACGTTTTATTCCATTCTCCTTTATTCGACATCCTACGTATAAAGATGTCGATTAATTCTGTTTTTCTCAAACATGCAATGAAATGTTGTTATTATGTTCGCCATAATAGGCTTTAAAGTATGAAGTTGCAGGCGGATGACCTCGAGATAATAGTAAAGGATTTTTATAACAATTTAACGGCCTAGACCGGTAAGTAATGTTTTTTTTAAACATGGCGTCGGTTTTCATGAACAGGCTAAACAGCTAAATTCTGTTTTTTTTTATTGTCGTATTTTTTATTTCATTGCATATGTTTGAGAAAAGCACTATACATACCTTGCCATGAAATGGGCTTACCGGCTTCATATCACTGTCCGGCCTCACTACGTTCGGCCGTCCATATCTACTCAGCCGATAAGCCCATCTTTCCCGGCGTCTGCGGTAATGTACTATTATTCTATAAGCTGTAATGCTTGTATTTTGAACTTGCTCTTCTACTGCGACAATAGTACATTACTACAGAGGCAAGAACGAAAGAGGTTGCCGGCCGAAGACATATAGACGGCCGAGAGAAGCGAGGCCTGATAGGTCTGAGGCGGGCAACCCCATATTTCCGGCCGAGGTATGTATAGTGCTTTTCTTAAACATGCAATGAAATAAACAAAAAAAAAACAATTTTTTATTTTTTTATGCCGTTCATAGTATTGTTTAATTGTTATTCATTTCCTGCTCATAGAAATCTGGGTGAGATCTGTATGGCAGGCTGGAAATATACAGTATATAACATATACTGTATATTTCCATTTTATATTGTAGGCAATGCCATTAAGATGTATTCAAATGTTGGCATTTCAACTTGATGATGCATGATTTGAGCTCCTACACAATTACAACGTTAATTATCGTTGGAAATACAAAGCAGTATAATTTGACAGTTTGTTGATAAAGGATTCTGCTAATGTTCTCTGAAGATGAAGGGTTAATTTAGCTCACTTTGATTATGATGCTGCAATTTGTTAACAGAGCTACTGACACGTTATAGTAGTCAGTGTTTGTATAAAATAAAGCGGCTTTCTAGTTAGAAAGGATTTAACGATTCATATTGTTGCGGTTTCGTGTTGTATATGCATTAATGATTTGTTATTTAGATTGTTGTGTTAAAATAACGAGTATGCCATGTGGCATCGTATGAAAATATTTGCTAATAACGGTCATTTTGTAATGTTTTATATTGGTGTACCTATTTTCTATATCTACTTTCATATTTTCCCCACGCTCATTTACGAGTTTCTGTTTTTGGAAATATTTGTAAACCGTTTTAGGGATCCGTAGCCAGAACGGAACCCTTTTAGTTTCGCCATATCCGTCTGTCCGTCTGTCCGCAGCATAGCTCAGTGGCCGTTAAAACTATAAATCTGCAATTTGGTACAGGTATACATATTAATTTGTCAGCCTCTATAACCTAGTTGGTAGTGACCCTGCCTACCAAGCTGGAGGTTCCGGGTTCGAATCCCGGCGAGGGCATTATTTGTGTATTTATTTATCACAAATATTTTTTCCTTGGTCGAATGGTCATGGCTGTTTATGTATTTAAGTATCTGTATGTACTCGTATCTATCTATTATATTATCGGCTAGTACCCACATCACAAGACTTAATTGAGCTTACCGTGGGACTAGGTCGATTTGTGTGAGATGTCCCAAGGTATTTCTTTATATTTATTTATTTATTATTGCAGCCGTGTAGTGACGGCAGTAAGAATACCTACATTTGTCAACACCCCAACTCCTTCTGCGAGTGTCGTAAGAGTCGACTAACGGATTGAAGTGTCACTGACCACTATTTGATAAAGGACTGATGACGGGAAGCAGCGTCATTATAGTGGACACATTACTGCGATCGCCAATTATGGGCATTTACCTCCTAAACTAGGAGAGCCCTACGTCCAGCAGTGGACTATCATAGGCTGATGATGATTATGATGATTTATTATTTATAAGGCATTCAATCTTTAGGCAAAGCAGAGAAAATGTGAGCGGTACAACCAAAAATAACACACTTCTAAAAAGAAGCACTTTTGCACAAAGTAACATATATATTCCTTATATAAACACACTTCTTTGTATGTTAGTGCTGCCGGTGACTTATGAGGTTCTACTATTACTGTTTGTTGAGAGAGATGTCACCACGTGATGGCAATCACGACAAACTTGACAATAATCAGTAATCACGGTACTGTCGTAAGGCTTAGTAGCCTAGTAGTATACGAGGCAAAATATCTCAAAAACAGTCATCGCAAAGTTTTCGCAAGTTCAAATAGCTTTAATCTATCTCGAGCATTAGTATTCCTTATAAGTAAATAATATATAGGTACGTTTAAGTCATCTTGCAACTCTCGCTAAGCCGCTAAAGCCATACTCTCGCCGATAAACTTTCCTAAGCAGTCTGATTTCTCGCTCTTCTGACTGCTATCTTACTTTCTCAAACTGCGGTAACTTAATGTGTTATGCCCTTGGATACATAATAGTCGCCGTGTGGTGACGGCAGTAAGCATACATTTGTCACCACCCCAACTCGTCCTACAGGTGTCGTAAGAGTCGACTAAGGGATTGAAGTGTCACTGACCGTTATTTGATAAAATATTGATGATGGGCAGCAGCGTCATCATAGTGGACACATTACTGCGATCGCCAATCCGCTTGCCCAGTGTGGCGATTATGGGCATTTACTCCTAATGCGTCTATACGCATGGCTAATAGGAGAGGCCTACGTCCAGCAGTGAACTATTACAGGCTGATGATGTGATAATAATAGTAACTAATACAAAAGGGTGCTTGCTATAATTGAAGCAATATGTGAAAAAAAAATCGCAAGACAATAATAAGAATATGAAAATAATAAGACTTATCAGGAGCACTCGTCTTTTGCGCTCGGTTTTTTTTGTTTCAAAATCTGTATATGCCAATCTTCATAACTCAAAATGGATGAATGATCCCAAATACTACTTGCGTTAGATGTCGTCTAACGACTACTTTCACGTAACCGCATGAGATAAAGCGGCTGTCCTCACTGAACTGCTATCTATTTCCAGTTTTTACCGTGTATAAATAAATATATCACCAGAGCGGCAGCTGCTAAAGTTAACCGTATAATTTTATGGTATAGTCGAGGAATATAATCTCCTACCCATTTCGTACCTTGTCACAGTGACAATCAATATGAAAGCTGCTAGGACTGTCATATTATAGCTACTATGACAAGGTACGAAATGGGTAGGAAATTAAATTCCTCGACCGTAACTAGTAGTTTGGTAGATAGGAGCAGCTTCAACGTTCAGTAAAATGTCAGTGCTTAGTTAAAATTTCATATCACATCACATCATCAGCTCATCTCAGTCCACAGTTGGACGTAGGCCTCTCCTATTAACTATTCGTATAGACGCATTAAGAGGTAAATGCTCATAATCGCCACGTTCGTTGGGCATGCGCGTTAAAATTTGTTATAACAAAAATTGTATTCCTTTATGAACGACTAGTTTTGTATGAAAATAATCTTTTATAAATATTAAATGTCATATACATCTCATTTCTGTATTTGATTAAAAGATTGAACGATGATAGCACACAGTATACAGGGTGACATCTGGGTCGTGGAGCAAGAGTGAACTGGCTACTAGTCACGCTGAGCAACCTTCACTGTGATGACAACCAGGAAATCGCGAAAAAAAATCACAGACATAATCATATCACGGACTAGATGTCACCCTGTATGCAGAAAAGATAATATAAACTATTGAGATAGTTAAAAGTTATTTTTACAATAACAAAAGACGAATAAGAATCAAGCAACCCGCAGGCTTAATAAAAGAAGAGTTAACCTTCCCGCATGTAGTTACTCTGAGTATTCAAATACACTCGACATAAATTAATGAATCATTGTTAGCGTGCCATAAGGTGGACGTATTAGTACCCGACGCTGTACCA
The DNA here is from genome assembly GCA_025490895.1 of Thaumatotibia leucotreta. Lineage (NCBI taxonomy): Eukaryota > Metazoa > Arthropoda > Insecta > Lepidoptera > Tortricidae > Thaumatotibia > Thaumatotibia leucotreta. Next base: position 24,434 of record JALPQI010005449.1, read on the forward strand.
AGCAGACCATGTACACGTCATCGTAGCTTGAGTTGCCATCGATAAGATAAAATCAACTATGAGGGCATTTAAGCAATTACAAATGTATGTATATTGTACCTTTAATGCTTCATATTCCAATTTTAAAATAATTAGCTTATATCTAAATTATTTGCATAATTTTAAAACAGGCTGATATTTATTAGAACTGAGTGTTTATATTTTCAATGTCCTAATAGATGACATTCAAACTACTGAGGTGCCATCTATTAGGACTGCCGGCAAAAGCACCTGACACTTACTTGTACAATGTGGTATGATGGAGTTTACTAAGAAAATTTGCAATTTTGAGAAATTTTGATATTATTCCCCTGTAAAATAAATACTATCTAACAAAACTTTCAAACCCCTCTCCCAAAACACATGACAATACTTTATGTAGATTTATAAATGAGCAAAATATCGTGATTCAAATAAATGAGGGTCCACGGAAAGAACATGTCTAGTCAATTCAAATTACAGAAGGAAAAACTACCTTAGTTTTAACATAATAAGGTGTGAATTTGCCATGATTTTTTTAAACACTGAACATGTTTTTTTTCCGTGGACCTTTCAAATGTTCTCTGTTAATATGTAAAGGTGCGTTCAAACTAAAAGAGCATTCGCTGTTCTAACCTCCCACTCTATGAAATTCGATCGGTACACAAAACGTGATTGGTTGATTTCGTAGAACGGGCGCTAGAACAGCGAATGCTCTTTTGGTTTAACCGCACTTGTACGTATTGATTTTTCCATCTTAGTATTGTATCATGGCTGTGACTGTTACTCTGACTCCGTACCTAGTTACTGTGGCACGTGCATGGAGATACTTATGTACTTTAATTAATAACTGTAATGCTAATAAACTGAAATGCTAATGCTAGTCATGCACGTTAACACAATTATGGTAGTAAATTAATAACATACTTACTAGAATTGTTTCATACGTTGGCGCAGTAATTTAAATTATTCAGAGGTACTCTAGATTTCATGCTTACCATTAAACAATGAAATAGTTGTTACTGCATGGATATTCAAGTAACAGAAAACGTATGTACCTATGTAAATGTAAACAATGTATGTATGTTTGTACTCATGGAACCTAATGAAATCCCCCCTCAATGTTTGGTAATTGAATCACAGTTACTATCGTCTATTCATTTTCACTTGCCTTATCTAGCAAATAATTTTCTATCTTCATTCTTGCATATTTCTTACCGTAAACAGCTATACTCCATTTCAAATACCATGACCCGTATATGGTTTCTCGGGCCATGGTATTTGAAATAGAGTAGGTATATGAACTTAAAATACAACGTTTTCATGTACAACAATGAAGAGGTGAGTGAATAGTACATTGAGATACAAGTGCGCAAAAATTTAGTTTGAAACGAATGGAGATAAATTACGTCAGGCTGTTGCAATAGTACATTGTGTATTAAGGGCGGTAAATAAGAAATTGCGCGGGCTTTACTTCACACAACACAAATTTAATCACACAATATATTTTCACACAACTACTCTAAAATGGTATAAATCATTTATCAAAATCAGAAATGACTTTTTATCATTTATAACAGAAAGTTTTTTTATAACAGAAAAACCGGCGTGGCGCGTGCAGCCGCCCACATGCGCTGGGCGCCGCGCTTGTGCGACGTAATATTGTATGAAAATGCTTGATAGCCCTACGGCGTAATGACGAATCTCATCTCATCTCATCGCCGCAGCGCATTGGCGCACTTACCGAACAGGTGTGATGAAAAAAATAATGAATCTCATTTTAGTTTGATACGGCCTATCTCTTGCTTCCTTGTAGAACTTAATATATGAAACGACCTGTCATCTATTATTGTAATTTTGTACATTTTGAACGCAAGCAAGATTTAAAAGTACCTAAACACCATTTATAAATATTCGTCGCTGTGCCTACAAAAGTCGCTCTGTGATTTTTTTTATTTTTGGATTTTAACGCCATTTTATACTTTATGTAAATATCTATACGCTCCAAAAACAGCGGTAAGGCTATCTTTAATAGTTTCGGATTTGTGAATTTTAGCTATGTTATTTCCATACATTATTCTCTTTATTCGTCGGTAGATAAATAATATAATTACATTATAAATAGGTAAATAAAAAACCTTATAAATAACACTAAATTAAAACTAACAAATTAAAACTAAATAAACCTAAAATACATCTAAAAAATGGGGCCCCCTTGGCATGGTGCCAAGAATGCTGGCAGCATTTCCCCGCTGTATGGCAATACTAATCCTTTGCGCGAGGAAGCTGCCAGCTCTTCGGTCACCGGTGGTGTCGACCAGCTTTTTGGCGAGTTCTTTGTGAAGCTGGATAGCATTGGGACCCCACGGGCCTAGGGTCTCAACCCCGAATGGCATGAAAATGTACTCGGGACCAAGACCCCTGTACTTATGCGTTTTTAGCTTTTCAGCCGCTTTAGCCGCCGCACCTGCCTGAATACTGGTTCCGGAGAGGTGGGAAGGGGCCAGCGTGTCTACGCAGGTAGCATCCCACACTAACACCCTCCCCAACCTCCATGGAATCAGTGACATCCCGTCTGGTCTCTTACCGTCGTCTCTGGCTATGCCGGAAGGCTCTAATATAGCGGGCACGTTGACTGAGGCGAGAGACCGACGAATGATGTCATTAAGTGCGGCGTGTCTTGAAAAGCGGCCTGCACTTTTTTGACACGACAGCCCGTGGTGTCCCAATTCGTCGACATCACTTCCGCAGGGGCACCTGTGTGGAGCACAAATTCGGATACCAAGCCGAAGACAGGTAGCCAGGCGAAGAGTGTCGGGTTCAAGGAAGGTACCAGTGTTAGGCGACGGATAGGCTCGTAGCCATTCACCAGACTCCCTTGTTCCAGACGCCAGTAATCTGGCCCGTTCTGAGCCTGTACTTCGGCTTAATAGGGTTTGAAAGCAAATTTGGCACGTAATGTCGTCCCAGCTCCTTTGATAATTTGGAAGGGTTGGGAAATTTCGACTCGGGCAAGCGCTTGACCAAGCTTTTTTGGCTTCCTCCAGGCCCACAATCTCATAGTTTGCGGGGAGACCCCGTAGAATTTTGCCCATGAGATTAGCTGAGCTGTGGATGGAAGACAAAAAAGCTGGCAAGGACACACTGGAAATTTTACGAATCCCTAACCCACCATGTCTGATGGGCAGGGATGCTTGGGTCCAAGAGTCGTTGTTGAGCTGAATGTTCAAAATAGATTCCAAAGTAGATTTTACGAGGTCGTCTAAAGGGAGTAAAATATTCTCGAATTTCCATATAGGGCTACAACGTAGGACATACGTTAATTTAGGAACGAAAAGGCAGGATTTAATAATGGACAGCGTAATGGGGACTTATTTCTAGAAGACGCTCTGTATAATTTTTGAATTTAGATATAGAATTTTGTATATAATCCGAAAAATTTTCTTCGAAAATGGGGGACCCTAGGAGGCAGAGAGAGTTCTTGTCCACTAATTTTATGTTTGGCGTTAATAATTGAAATTTTTGGTCAATTTCGTCGGCATTTGCAAGTGTTTCGGGAATATATAGTTCACATTTATTAAAATTTAATTCTAGTCCAATTTTCTTAAATTCCATTTTTATTGTCGCGAGGTCGGCGATTACGGTGTCTACGTCGCCTCCTAGGGTTCCGTCATCAAGGTACCACACATTGAATTTAGAATTTAATTTCTGAATTATAGGGTTAATAGCCAAAGAAAAAATTGCTGGCCCGAGTGGATCACCCTGCTGACAGCCGACTTCAGAGGACAAAATATTTTCATGGTATAAAAGTTTTGTAGGGTCAGCATAAGAAAGGAGAAGATAATTGTAAATTTCAGGAATATTTTGTTTAATTTCTGATAGCAGGGTGTCCCGATTTATCGAATTAAATGCGTTTTTGACATCTATTTTGACCAACACTTCGGACGTTGTGTTAGAGAGGTACGTGTGCAAGGAGTGCACAGCTGCCTCGCAGCCCCCTTTGGTGCCGAAGCCAAGTTGTGTGGGTTCAAATAGGGGTTGCAATTTGGAAATTATATGTTTGACTGCAATTTTGGAAGCGAGGCGCCGAAGTGTTGTACCAACGGCTATCGGTCTCACCCCTCCGTCTTTCTTAGTAAGTGCAATAAGGTTGGCACCGAAAAGTATGGGAATGATGTCGGGATTAATGTTGCCTGAATACATACAATTAACTAATTTAGTGAGGGAATTTAGAAGCTTGTCCCCAGCATCGCCTGATGAGAAGCAGATTAAGTCTTTTAGGTGTTGGGGTGAGATACCGTCCAGGCCTGCTGCGGAGCCGGTTTTAAAAGAAAATATAGCATCAAGAGTGTCTTTGTTATTTATTTGTAAGCATACCTGGTGTGCCGTTGGTGGATCCAGAAAATACGGAGTTAAAGGAGCTGGGGGTTGTTTAGTCTGTAGGGCCAAATATGTGTCTGGAGTGTCGGGTGACAGCATCTCGTTTGAAAACAAAAGACGGGCTGCGCCTTTAAGGTCTCCTTCACAAATTTTAGATTCAATGTATTTTCGGCGGTTAAAATTACTATTATTTTGAGGTTTTACTGAAAAAGGAACAGAAGTTTGAATATGGCAGTTATTTTTTATTTTTTGAGTAAGGGAAATAGTGGAATCATCTTTATTTACGTGAAGGGTGCGGTAGGAAAAAAGAAAAAGGTTGTGCCAATCTTCGATTCTATTGTTTTCTACGCATTTTTCTATGAGATTTGAGAGATGGGTTGCGACGGTGATTCTAGCTCCTCGGGGAATTCTTTTTACTAGGGGTATATTATGTTTGAGATTGCTGATATGAAGATGGAGCGGGATGTCTGCATGATTAGTTAAAGAAGGTACAGGAGGCGGAATGAGAGTGCTGCTAGCTATAGGAGGGGTATTTTGACTGTGGCACTTACGGTGTGATTTGGTAAAGTGGATATTAAGTCCTCTTATGGTATTAAAACTTTTGTGACATTGGCTGCACGGGTGATTGGACGAAGTACTGTCACCAGGCTGGGTTGAAGGTTGCATATAAATAACTTACTATAAAATACGAGCTAATTATAAAAATAAAACTTATGTATACAAAGGTAAATAAAAATTGACACTGGTTGTTGACAGGTTGTCATGGAAGCATACGCCGCCGCCGTGGTGTTGTAATTTATAATTTCTCGACGAGATTAGTAAACTCGCTGGCCTAGATTGAATGTTGTCTTGAGGACTGTATCCGAAGAGTCTATTCGTGAGGAGGTTTAGGCCCAGGATGGCTCCATAAATTCCAGGGACTTTGATTCTTCGAATTTTGACATTTCAATAAAGTATGATTTTCTGCACAGCGCTTTTTCAACGAAAATAGTCGTACGCAGGAGTCACAAGATAAGCAATGAACGGAACTAGAAACAAAATGGTTTCTGGGTAATTAAATATTTATTTTACTGATTTGAAAAGAGCAAAGCGTGCTGACACGGAAGATGAGTAAAATTTCGTAATTAGTTATTTTAACCAAGTTACAAATAAGACACATAGAGTCTTTGGACAACTGAAACAAAAATAGCTATGTGATAAATTATTGCTAATATTTATTTTTCTCGTTAAAAAACTGAGATTTATTTTTATAAAAAACATTAAAATATTTTAAACTGAACATATTTATCAAAATAATAATTATATCGGTCTACTTTGAGTGAACAAGATTCAAAATAAACAGTTTTTTGGGTCTCCTGTAAAGTAGCAATAAAACACATAGCGACTTTTGTAGGAACAGCGACGTATGTATTTATATATATGTAAGACAAAAGCATATCACAAGGCTTGATTCGTAGAGGCTCTGTTTACATTGAATTACGTTTGGGCCAGTGGTTTCTAGAGCCATGTAAAGGGCCCTGAGGACCAGCCAAATATTTACACTATGTCAAGGTATCTGTCTCTGAACTGGGATCTTTATTTTTATACTTCTTGGAATATAACGACTGCCTACATAAACATTGTTATGTAGTTAAATCACTAGTACTGGACTGCATAATAGTAGGTACAATAATTATAATAGTCTGTAAAGCTTGCACCGAGCATCTTTTAGAACAATTTTTTTTTGAAAAGTGCATGTGAGTCTTACATGAGTTTCAATATAGTATTTTATGCAACCCTTGTTTAAAAGAGGTTAAAAAAGGTAAGTGGCGTGGGTAACAATTGGAGGCGAAGCCGAAAATTGTTATTAAAGACGCCACGAGCATTTTACCTAATACGATATATACCTAAGCGACTTCTAACAGCATCGAAACATTATAAAAAAATATTTTGTTTTATAGGTAATCATACAATATAACTCGTATAGGTACTTATACATTTATACAATCTGGTTCGTACTTGGTCCAACGTTACGTATCTTTGGCAGTCCAACGCGACAACAAAGAGAGTAGTTACGGAACCTTTAGGCTTTGGGCCATAGGAAATATGATTTCCTACACATGGTAACTAAGGTAAGCACATTGCCTAAAGGTTCCAAGAATATTATTGTGCTTAAGGGTTTATTTCTTCTTTTTACAAATATTTTTATTTGATTACGAAGCATGTTACGGTACATTAAATTGTTGTATGGGTGATCTTTCGACAAAACCTGTGGTGGATGTTTTACTATTAATAAAAATGTAATAAATATGTAATAATAAATGTGTAATTTGAATTTTAATAATTTTAAAAATAATTTTGGGCTATTGTTTATATAAATTGGATAGTTTCTTGTCAAATTTCTGCATACCAGAAAGGAAACAAAATGTATAATTTTATTAATGAATTGAAATCCTTAATGATTAATGATAATAGTAATATCAAATAATTACCAATTTAAAGTAAATGTATTAATTTTAATGATAAATATAGGTAGTTTGTATTTCTAAACATAATTTGCATGTCGGATGACGACAGGATACCTGCTTCCGAAACCGTGTTGTACCTACTATCTGTACTTGTATATCTGTGTGTCCTTAGCAAATAAAATATCTTTATCTTTATCTTTATCTTTAATGTGAAATTTTGATTTGAGTTAATATATTAATTGAACACCCAAAAAAAATATCTGTATAAACAGACTTGTACAATATAACTTAGTATGGCGCGTAGCACACCGGGTTTGCATAGTGACCCTCGCAGCATCCTTACTACATACAAAGCCAGGGCTAGCTCACACCGTCTAACTTGCCGTACCCCACCATCCCTAGTACGAAGAGTGTGGGATATAGTAAATAAATAAATATCTTGGGACATATTACACAAATCGACCCAGTCTCACGGTAAGCTCAATTAAGGCTTGTGATGTGGGTACCAAGCGACGATATATATAATAGATGGATACTTATCGATGATTAAATATAAATACATAGACAGCCATGACTGAGGAATAAATATTTGTCATAAATAAATACACAAATAATGCCCACGCCAGGATTCGAACCCGGAACCGCTAGCTTCGTAGGCAGGATCACTACCAAACCCACTTGGCTACGGAGGCTGACAAAAAGAAACAACGACCAGTACCTAAAGGATAGCCAATACGCCGTAGGTACAGTGGCGTTCAGAATTGCATGGAAAATTTATGAATGAATTCATTCATAAACTGTCCATGAAATTTTGAACTTCACCATTAGTATCAAAACAATAATCGAAAAGAGTTTATGAATTAAAATTGATGAAATCAAAATAGGACTTGATAACAAGCCATTGCACAAAATTAATATTTAAAATTTTGTTTCGACGAGAAAAATAAAGAATTACAAAGTTTTTTAATTAAACAGAAGGCTTGAAACATTCTCGTTGAGACGCAACACAATTGTTTTTTTCCTTCCGCTGATAATAGCAATAGCTGTGTCGGGTGCTTGAAAGATTTCCTCATTAATTTTAAAGCAAATTGTGTTGCTAAGATGGTTAAAAAAGCTGTAAAGGAATCCCTATACAACGTCTTTTACAATAATAGTAGAAGTAGCTACAAGCTAAAAGATTTTTTTTTATTTGGCTTCATTAAACCCCCAAAGCGTTTATTTCGAATAAATGTAAGTAAATGTGTTGGCTACGATATTTTTTTTTGGCGTTGATTTCATACTGATTCTTTAATTTTTCACGTGTATATCCAAAGAACCTTGGAATATAATTGATAATATTGAAACATCCTTTCACTTTTTAGACATTTCAGATATACCCCCCTTATTCATGAACGTTTGTTAACTTAACAAGCCGCTAATAATTGTTTGTCCCTTTTGCTCTTATGGACACATTGTTAAGACCGAAACGTTTATGAATAAGAGGGACAGTATTTTAAGAGTTATAGAAAATACTTGAGTTCCGTGGCTAATATACACATACACAAGTTAGTTGGAAATTAAAACATTTTTGGACCTATAAAAACTAAAATTTAGGTCTTAGTGACTGTTTTTGTCTAGTTTTTTTTCACGCCTGTAGTTGTTATGTCAATCTGAAATATATGTCGCTCTCCGTGATTCAATCGGTTGTGACACTATAGGAACATAATTATAATACTTGGTATAATTATAATCGTATTTCTGTGAAACAGATGTTGCTTCGATTAAAAAATGTACGATTCAACTATGTACTCGTACCGTTGCGGCCTGGCCACGACATTGGTCTAAGGCGACCGGCTCAGCGGAAAATGTATGATGCTCCCTCTCGTACCCATATCGGCATCCTGCTGTTCCACAACTCATGGATTCGCTCGCCGCTGGTCGCCTTAAGGTGCGTTCAAACTAAAAGAGCATTCGCTGTTCTAACCTCCCACTCTACGAAATTCGATCGGTACACAAAATGTGATTGGTTGATTTCGTAGAACAGGCGCTAGAACAGCGAATGCTCTTTTGGTTTAAACGCACCTTTAGACCAATGTCGTGGCCGGACCGTTAGCGGCATTTGGAACAAAGCTTTACCATGACATGAGTCTACCTATCATCGGAGCGAGCTGACAGAATGAAACTTCCCGCGTAATCAATGGCGTCGGTCGGATTTGCTCCCATGTATTCAATTAGAAATAAAGCGTTGAGCAAAAACTGGGTGCTTTACTGTTGTTAGTACGTATGTGCTATTGTGGTACGAATAAACACTATTATTATGATTCACTGCGTGCGGTTTGACGCTCTGATTGGCACATACGCACTGAAATTGTTATAACTGTAGATCAGGGATCGGAACCGGTTTTTTAGAAAAACCTCGAAATAGCTCAATATTTTAAAATGTTTTACACTCTTTATGTAGTATTCAACATCTTATGTAAGTATTAACGTCATATTTTTGGATTACTCCATTAACAAAAAAAATATTATCCGAAGAACGAAAAAGAACGGAATTCGAACCGTTCTTTTGTATGGAGAAAAAACCGGTATCCGATCCCTGCTGTAGATACAAAAACGAATCGATGAAGGATTCTGTGAATGTCTTAGTTTCTTGTCAAAATAAAGCGGCATGTACATAAATAAACACTATTAGTACAAGTACTAATGTGGTATGAATAAACACTATTATTATGATTCACTGCGTGCGGTTTGACGCTCTGATTGGCACATACGCACTGAAATTGTTATTACTGTAGATACAAAAACGAATCGATGAAGGATTCTGTGAATGTTTTAGTTTCTTGTCAAAATCAAGCGGTATGTACACGTGATACCACATGTCCCAAGATATTTGTTTGTTTATGTACAGTCAGCTGCAGAGAAAAGTAGACCCCCTTGCATAGAAATTTGTATGCAAGGGGGTCTATTTTTCTCTGCAGCTGACTGTACATAAACAAACAAATATCTTGGGACATATTACATCTTACGAAAATCGACCTATAGTTACCGATTTCTTAGAATTAACTTTTGGCAGTTATATAATAATCCTTATTAATATGAGGGTTAGACTCGCTATCTTTCCGATAGTTTTGACGTCATATAATATATAAGGCTCATTTCTAAACTGTTCAATGTTCATTCTTCGAAATTGGCAACTATAGTCCCATGGTAAGCTCAATTAAGGCATGTGTGTGGGTACGAGGTGACGACATATAAAATATAATAGATAGATACGTATAAATTCCTAAATACATAGACAGCCATGCCCAAGGAACAAATATTTGTGATAAATAAAAACACAACAATGCTCTTCGCCGGGATTCAACCTGGAACCCTCATGTTTGTAAGCAGGGTCACTAGAAATAAGGATACGCAGGCTCATATGGTACCAATAAAAAGTATGTAGGTACCTATGGCTTTATTCCTTGGATGCCAAACACGAAAACTTTAAACGAATTGCTCATTCATTAACGTATACTTACTATACTCAAGAGATAACGGGATGGCTTAAAGTAATGAGATTTTTATTTAGAATTAGAATAAAATTAAATCACCACTGAAGTTCCGAGAATAATGAATTAAAGTCTTTGATAAGTTATCCAAAGCAAATACAAAAAATATAAAACGAAGTCTTTTGTTGTCATGAAAGGCTATGCTTTTTATGTCCATTAAACTCTAGTATGTGATTACAAAATCGATAAACCAATGGCTAAATATACCCTTTATTTCTATGTTTTGGAAAATAAACATTTTCATTACCTACTTTAAACCATACCTACTTTTTACCAAGATCACAATTTATTAGATACATTATCACACTCCGTTATTAAAATAGAGGAACATATTTTAAAATAACTAGTTTCAATCGAGAAAGACAACTGTTAGTTTAACTCAGTTAATAATAAGGAATAAGAATTCTACCCATGTAATCGGTAATCTCCACTGACGCAATGCTGCACCTAGCTAACAAATTATCAGACTGGGTTATCTGGTAATAACAAAGACTAATTATGACTAACACGTGACGTTACATCAAACAAACCAGGATGCTTAGCCAAGTTGCCAATCGCTAACGCTTAGTAGCGTACCTACTGTAGTTTTCCGTATTTGCCACTCTTTCATATTAGTGAGACGAAGACAGTTAGCTGCCGAAAGGCATACGAAACGAAAGTTACGATTGACGATTCAGCGTATGCGATTGGCAACATCTCTAAGCACCCTGTAGCTGTACCATGAGTTTGCAAGTATCGGTTACGTTAAGTTTTACTCGATACATAAAGCAAGTCTTCGCGCTCGTTCTAACTCGATCCAATAAATAAGTGCGAGCGCGATAGAATCAACGCCTTCCCTGTCACATCAAATTGTGACATACACGCCAGTATCTCTACTAATGAACAACGAAAATAAGCCTTATCTGTCAGCAAAACAGTTACTTTGACAGCATACTCGATGACCACTTTAGTGGCTGCTGGCGTGGCAGGCAGGACAACACACGGCCGCTTTAATGGTTCTTGGTGTATTTTTTACTTGACAACTCGTGGTACGGCTACTGTCTGCTAAGTTTGATCGATTATTTTGGTGACACATGCCTAGGTACCTACCGTACCGAGAATCATGACTTTTCTTTTATCAATGTTTGTAACCATGCTTGCCAACTTGGAGGTTCTGGTTCAAGTCCCGTTAAAAGCATTTTATTTATGTGATAAGTGCAGATTGCTCTAGAGTTATAACAATGTTTGTCGTTGCGTAAAAAAAGGGTTAGATCAGGGCTTTGTGTGACGTTACTGTGCCCAAAACCATATTTTTCTTTATTATTATTCATTACTCGAATACTATGATTCAATGTATTCAATATATTACAATACAATCAAAACGAAGCAAAATCAACGGAAAAATATTATTTTCCTCTTTGTTATTCACAAAAAAGCTTTTGATGTGAAAGCTAAGATTTCCATTGATATGAAACATCAGTAGCTTAAGGGAAAAAATGTAACTAACAAAGTCATGTCTCGTTTATTGCATATCAAGTAATACTTATGAAATATGTCAACATTAACATCAAGGATAAATGACAACTCACTGTGTTCATGGTCATGGTTTCTGATCTAAGCTTGCCTTAATGTTCTGACATATATCACTATTCCAAAATAAATGTTGGCTAAAATATCTAATCAAAATCTAGCTTTCAATTGAGTTTGAATTGAGTGTTATATTTTATTCACCGAGGTTTTCTCCAAACCTAATGTAATCAGGGCAAATGACTATAAATAACATAATGTTGTTTATAAATTTCCTTATGCTATAATTTATTTTGTCTTGGCAACTTACGCAGTCTATATATATAAAAGAAGAAGCTCCCTGACAAAGATGCACGCACAGCCTAAACCCCTCTGCCGTGCAATTCCTAAACCACAGTAACTGCCAATTTTCCGATTTTTGGTTTATTGGTGATCTATAATCAGCAAATCAAAACGCAAAATCCCAATCGATCAGTTTTTAATTTGGAAAACTGGAACATGGAAACTCGAAACCCCAAAAGCAGTAAGTGACTAGTTTTTCCTGCACAATGCTATATAAAACGCAGTAAAATGGTCTACGGCTACGGTTTTTGGGCTGATACTGACTAAAACGCAGTACAGGTGTAGATTTTCATGATTTTTAGCATGTAAACTCATAGTATCTCGTTTATAAAGAAACTAATTAAAACACAGTATACAATTTTTATGCTAAAAGTGTTGTACTGCGTTTCCAGTTTCATAGATTAATAAGCATAATTACTAGTTAAGACGCAGTAGGTATAAAATAACGATATTTAAAGTGGTACACTACTGTTCAAATAAGTATCGTATTGCCATCTAAATTGCAGTAACAAGTTCATTAATGTACACGTTATGCTGTATGTTGTATTACTTTCAATAGCAATAATACTAGCTAAAGGACAGTAGCACCCCAGTTTAGGCAGTATTTTTATGTTATTTGACTATTTTAACTGCATTTAGACGTTTATTTTAAGTGACAAATTCGAGTTACGAGTAGTTCCATCTCGTACCTTCCTTGAAGATAGCTTATAGTGATATCGTTAGAACATCCTGTTTAAGATAGTAAAATAATTCTTGACCTATTTACAATTTAAAACAACCGAGGTGTCGTCTGTTGATAAACGAGTGAAAACTTATATAGTTAAACACATAAAGGTATTATTACCATTGATCGGTTTTTTGCATTCCCCCTAGCGGGATTTCGCGTATAAAAAAAATACGGGTGTGACTATAAAAAATATTTAACACTATTGTATTATACACACCAGAGCATATTTTATGAAACAGAAATATGGCAATATAATTAAAGTTTATTTTCCAAGTTACTGTAGGAGACCCGCCGGGGGAATCCAAAAAACCGATCACTGATTATTACCTAATTATTAGGTCCTTAAAAGACAAAAAAATAACCTTCTCTTTAGTTTGTACACATTTAATTTTGCTATGCGAGTTATGGTTCCTAGGCGGTGGTATCATCTTATTAAGCAATGCCTTGCCAATAAATATCATCGTTATGTCATAATATTGTTACATTTGTTCTTTATTGCGGTACCTCGCCGTAACGTATGAAGTAGATTATACATACGAATTATACCAATACCGCCAATACCGGTCAATAATCGAGTATTTAGACATTTGTATTTACCTGTTTTGGGATTCGATAAGATTGCTACATACTTTTTGGTTTAAGTTTCTTATACGGTAATTCCAGATGCTTTTAACAACTATGGATATTTATCCGAAATAAAAAGTTATTATTATTATTTTAACAAATTTCTTTATGTTAGTTTAAATTCAAAGCTAAACATAAAATATGAAAGTAAATTCTTAATCATTTCTTTAATGAATTGCTACGTAATATATATACGGTGTTATTAAATTAGTCACGGATATTTAAGGGACTTTAGTTTAACGTCAAAACAATTAAGTTTTACTAGAAATTAAAAAAAAAACATTTACCGAACAAAAAAGAACATTATAATTTATTTTCTAAATAATCATCCCATCATCCATCAGTAATATCTTGTCAAGATGTTTGTTTAACACTGTCTGTCATGGCCTTATTAAAGGCCTCCACAAACCGGCCGGTGGTTCTAGAATTATGACTAAAGAGGTTTCATTTATTTATCTTATTAACAGGGTGCTTTAACGAACCAAATTTGTTTCCTAGTTTTTTCCAAAAAAACATAACAAAACCTATAACGTGTGATACATAAATATACTCCAGGAGCGGAGTACTATTGTAGTAATAGGTCATAATTGATGACAATTTATTATTTTATAGGGTTTTGTATTATAATATACAGTATTGTAAAGACTTTTTGATTTATAACTGACACGAATACGTAAGAAATGATATTTATTAAAATTAATCGTAGAAGTGCTACGCCATAATCAGTCGTGAGCTTACTCATTGAAATCAATGTAAGGCTAAATATAATGTGCTATTCGCTATGATTACAACCGATACTGGTACCTTAAGTTGATTGTTATTTCATTTCTTAAGAAAATGTGGTAATAAATCTTAATTTTTGTCTAATTTTTGTATTATTGACGACAAATCCCTAAATAAACTGCGTTTTCCAAGTAACTTTTAAATCGTTTCTTACATCCTTCTGTGTCTCACATTGGTATGAAACTTGATAAGCGTGTTTGAATTTCTTAATAATAAAATCATGTAATGCTGTTACAATTTTTTTTTGTATTTTAATTACTTTATTAAAAAAAACTATATTTTACTGCTGTGAATGAAGTTCGTAGCACGAAAATTCAATCAAAATACTAGTTAAATTACAGTACACTAGTCCCTTTTACTGCAGTTTAACCTGTAAAATGCCGCCTATCTCTAATAAGCACGCAAAATTTGTGCAGTAAGTGGTCATTTTACTGTGTCTTAATTAGTAATTGTTATATTTTTCCCTGTTTTTAAAAGCGCAGTACAAATACAGAATTTCGAAAAAAACACATATTTAATTTTAGAAAATGCAGAAGCACGTATTTTTTAATTTATCCTATTGTATGATTTTAATGCTTCATTTTGGACAAAAAAAAATCTCAATAACTATCAAATCTTGGAAAATATATTACTTTAAAACTGTTTTTTGCTGTTATCTCAGAATCGACTTTTGTCAGTTATTGTGGTTTAGGAATTGCACGGCAGCCCTGGTCCTAGAGACTCCAAATTTGGTACGTAGGTTCCTTTTATGGTGTAGACGAGCACTAAGAAAGGATTTTTCAAAGTTCACCTCCTAAGGGGTCGAAATAGGGATCCAAAGTTTGTATGGTGAAATAAGATTAGTTGAACTATTTTATCCGAAACTTCACAAGAGTATTCTTGAAAGTAATTGAGTAAAGGTATGTTTAAGGTTTTTTGAAAATTCAACCCTTGAAAAAGGTAAAAAGGGTGACGAAGTGAAAAAAATCAAGTTGGGTATCGTTTCTATGGTTTATCGGGACGTAGATCACGAATACAATAACGATTTTAAAATTTAACGCGGTGGACGTGAAATACGATGTACACGGCTATGGTGTGATGGGGTAAAATTCGAAAAAAAAACAATACAGTTTTATTATTTATGTTCATTTCTGGTTCTAAAGATTCCAAATTTAGCGCGTAGGTTTCTTTGAGGGTGTAGGGGTGCTCTAAAAAAAGTTGCGTCGAAATCCAATCCCTAGAGGGTGCAATGGGGGTCCAAAGTTTGTATGGCGAAACAAGATTAGTTGGACTAATAGTCCAACACTTCGTAGGAGTATTCTTCAAAGTAATGGAGTAAACATTATGTTGCAGGATTTTTGAAAATTTAACCCCTGAAAAAGGTAAAAAGGGTGATGAAGTGACAAAATCAAGTTGGTATCATTTCTATGGTTTATCGGGACGTAGATCACGAAAATAATAACGATTTTACAATTTAACGCGGCGGACGTGTAATACTATGTACACGGTTAAGGTGCGTTCAGACCAGAAGAGTATTCGCTGTTCTAACCTCCCACTCTACGAAATTCGATCGTTACACAAAACGTGATTGGTTGATTTCGTAGAGCGAGGGATAGAACAGCGAATGCTCTTTTGGTTTGAACGCACCTTTATGGTGTGATAGGGTAAAATTCGAAAAAAAAAAACAATACAGTTTTATTATTTATGTTCATTTCTGGTTCTAAAGATTTCAAATTTAGCGCGTAGGTTTCTTTGAGGGTGTAGGGGTGCTCTAAAAAAGGTTATGTCAAAATCCACTCCCTAGAGGGTGCAATGGGGGTCCAAAGTTTGTATGGTGAAACAAGATTAGTTGGACTATTTTGTCCGAAACTTCAAACTAATAGAGTAAAGATATGTTGCAGGTTTTTTGAAACCCCTGAAAAAGGTAAAAAGGGTGATGAAGTGAAAAAATCAAGTTGGGTATCGTTTCTATGGTTTATCGGGACGTAGATCACGAAAACAATAATGATTTTAAAATTTAACGCGGCAGACGTGAAATACTATGTACATGGTTATGGTGTGATGGGGTAAAATTCGAAAAATATCAATATAATTTTATTATTTATGTTTATTTCTGGTTCTAGAGATTCCAAATATAGCGCATAGGTTTCTTTGAGAGTGTGGGGGTGCTCTAAAAAAGGTTAAGTCAAAATTCACTCATTAGAGGGTGCAATGGGGGTCCAAAGATTGTACGGGGAAACTTGACTATATAAGCTGTTTTATATAGTATTCCCAAACATAAATGACTAAAGACATGTTTTAGGGTTTTTTGAGAATTAAACTCTTGAAAGTGGTAAAAAGGTTAACAGTAAAAAAAGAACATGGTTATCGTTTTTATAGTCTATCGTGTCCCTGTACCGAGGTGTACGTGAAATACCATCTCCTCTTTTATAGTCTCATGGGCTTGCGGGTTATGACAGGGGTATCGTTTTTGTGTTTATTTCTAATTCAAAAAATTCTAAATATAGCATGTTAACCAACGTTAATAACCTTTTAAGTTTTCCTGAGTTTCCACGCGATAGTAATCAAAAGTACATATATCTGTGTATCCATGAGGTTTTTTATAAAGTCAAAACAACCGTCACCATAAATTTCGTCATTTTTTATCGAATTGTGTAAATCGATGTATCGCGATCCCAGAGGATCATATTAACAAACTGCAAAAAAGCTGCCTATTAAATTTCCGTTTCGATATTGTCCGTCATAAAAATCGGTGGTAATAATCTGAAGTTCTGACTGATCTGTTCATCATAATGAAGCAGAAGTCAAATTTGCAAGAAACTGTAACAATCTTGATTTAATTCAAATGTTAATCAGCTCGGCTAATTATGTGTCACCTTTGTAAGACCTGGGAAACGACAAATGATAGTTTATCATCAAAACACAACAATCACCTATGTGAGTGTATGTAAACTTTTAATGATAATTAATGATAAACATTTAAAGTAAAGATGGTAAAGATGACCATTATATGATAGCGGATTTTGATAATAATCGATATCTGAAATATCAAAACGTTCCAAGTATTTAATTTGGGGTCAAATTCGCACAAAATGGTCGGCACCTTGAATTTATTTAGTTTGAATCCGACCTTAATAAAAATCGGTATCTTAGGATCCAAGGGGGTTTTTCATAAAGATTTTGAGGTAGGAACAAAAAGTGAGAAGCTATCACATCTAAAATTTCTAGAACTTTGAGTTGATATTGATAAAAATCGTTACCGAGAAGATGAAAAGTTCTTCATACGGAATTTGAAGTCAAAATTGCAAGAAAAGTTCGTCATGTTGAATTTAGGTCTTAAGCTTAAAACGGAAATAAAAACTTAAAAAAAAAAAAAAAAAATTGATGAAACGCGGCCGAACCGCGGGTAAATGCACCATCCGCCACATTTAAATTGGTTAAGGCAAACGCGAGATAATCGCGGGAAAACATTAACACGCAGTGAATAGATATTAGTACGCGGGCGAAGCCGCGGGTAACTGCTAGTATTGTTATAAAATGTATATATGTTTTGTAGGATTAAGAGGATGTCATAAATTATGACTTATATAGAATAGAAACACTACTTCAACAAAGCCTGGAAAGATGTGCTGAGAAGTATTGAAAACTTGACTAAATACCTACGCAATATCCAACTAGGATAAAAACACGCTTGCAGTGCGCCGTTGGCACTAGTGGTGAACTAAATGGCATAGCAATCACGATCCTCAGCTTTGAGGGACTGACTAATTGAGAATAAAACACACACACACACACACACACACACACACACACAAATACCCCACAAACTAGTTTTTATATAACATTTACCAACAAGCGCGTTTACTATCATTCTCTTAAATTCACCAACAAATCTCGTAAATAACATGATCAACCTCAAACAAGCGGTCAGGCAAGTCACATCGTCTTTCCTCTAAAATAATCAACAGCTCGGTCACTGCTCGGCGCTATCTATACTCTTAAAGATTTATGTGTAAAGGAGACGTTACCGCGTTTTATCTTCATCTAAGCGACCCCGTATTCCATTCTGTATGTCTTTATCAACGGGATTCCCATTTTCGCCTTTTCTCCATTTTAGTCTCGAACAGGTAAACGATTTCTTCTTACCGATTCCAAAAGTCTATTAATGTGACATTTCGAAAACTGTTATGTAGATAGATGACACAATAACAGTATGTATTAGTTAAACTAGAATCTAAGAACCTTACATATTTGTCAATGTTTTATTAGAATAGAATTTTCTAGAATTGTTAAAATGATGAATGTACGCTACCGTATTAACTGAAGATGTTTCATGGAGGCTTGTTAAATTACAATATTGTTACGTTCGTGGGGTGGGTTTTCTATAGAAAATGTATAAATAAGCCACTAATTAAAACTGAGACTTTAATTACTAATTAAAAGAACAAACACCAAACTAAAACACTAATCACACAATTAACACGTCACACTGATTCACTTTTACACTCTCAAACTCGCCGTTAGAATCGCAGTTTTCGCTCTTGATGTTATCTCTTCGCTGTCTCAATTGAAACTACTCCTTCGGCCGGGTCATACTGGGCTTTTATACAAGCCACTCAAATCTACAAAGTACGAGATAATTCGATTCTAGAAAGTTCCCGAGTCAGGTCGGTCGGTAGGGCCCATGCGCGAACATTCTAGGGTATCGCTGTCTCTTTCTACAGGTTTCTCTTTCACACCCGTCGAGAATGTTCTCTCTATAGCTGTCTCGTTCACATCCTTCCAGAACATTCTCTCGTGCTGTCTCTATCTAATAGTGCTTTCTCTTTCACTCCTATGGGAAATTTAGCTATATACCGATTTGTACTTGAGAGGCCCAAAAGGGGTCCTGAAAACGCCTGAAAACGGGTTTTCAGGTTATTGCGCCATCCGATAGAGGGTATCCTGAAACGGCCTGAAAACATGTTTCAGGTGCCTGAAAATGACGGTATCTGGGGTGAATATTTGATTTTGTAGTATGTGAAAGAGGACCTTCTGAAACGGCCTGAAAACGCATTTCAGCCTGCTGAAAACGCTTCTAACGTGTCTAAAATCATATTTGTAGTTTTTATCATGCCATCGGCGTAACAATATGTACCCGTTGTGAAATTTTTGCTAAAACTTCTTCCAGTTTTCAGGACTCTCATTATTAAGCCAAGCCATTTACGTATTACCCACTGAAGAATTTTCATAAAGCAATAATTTTATTACAGCTTAGCTCTGAAATTTAATTTGCAGAGTCAAACGGGTTCGCAAAGTTTTATTAAAAAGTACACAACTTAAGTCTTCGCTTTCAATCTAAAATATATTTTTAATATTGCCAACGTTCATAAAAAGTCATCTGCATATTTAATATGAAATCAAGTGGGTTTTCCAGAATTATTTTCTAAGAGTAATAATATTTTTGAAATATCTAAGCATTTTTGTTTTTAAAACCTTTACCATTGGTCGGTGATTTTTACAAAATATATTTGCGTTTACATAGGGTTAACTTAAAAGGTCACTTTTTTCCAATGTGAATTTATTATAAACATTGCGAATTAGGAACTCAATAAATCATGTTATCGCTTACAGGATAACTATAATTCCAGTTTTCTCAAGTTGTCGACGGTAAAGATAACACATTTTTGTTCCCGATTTTTTTACAGTTCATTTTAGCTTACTTTTACTTGCTTAAAATACATCGAATCTAGTTGCCGATTTGAATTAAAATTAGGTTTGACTCGATGTGATCAAAGTGGATCGATCGATTCGGCAACATAAATGTGACTCGACAGGCGAGTAGGAGCACTAGCGGCTCGGCCACGGACATGCGCGAATTGCGGCGCGGCAAGCGTTTTAGGGTGAATATCTAAGCGTCTCTCTCGACCCAGCGGGACCCTGCCCGGGTGCCCCCGCTGGGTCACCATTTTCTCACTTCCTTAGCAGCAGACTCTCAACGACGAGCCAGCACTGCCACTAGCAACGCGCTGAGCCCTCTCTCTCTCCGTCTTCCTTTTCAGATCTCTCTCAGATCGGACTTTGCCTTGCCTTAACTAGCCTTTACCGCATCATCATCACCAAAATCATTTTCTCTCTCGCCATGCCCATGGCAAATCTTCCTTCAACAGCCTCTCAACACCGTCCCCAAATGACGGTGCAACGACCGTCCCACCTTTGTGGGATGCGACCCGGCCACAGCTGCAGTAGCGGAAACGCGGGAGCAGCCACACATACTCCAGGAGGAGTATCGTTTGTATATTCATTCATTCATTCAACCGCCTAATTTTGGTGGCATCTTTTTTGTCAAACTTTCTATTCGTTACAATGTGCTACTTTGTCATTTTAAGAAGGCACGGTACCTTATACAAATGCCGAAGTTTAACATTGAGACGTTTAGAAACTGCAACAAAAATGATGCCACCAAAATTAAGCGGTTGAAACGCTCAGATATTCACCCTTTACCTGCTCATTGCGCGATTGACACGCGCAACGCACCGCGGTTAGTTAGGAAAACAGGCAATAATTAGGAACGTGGCCGAGACGTAGGCGTGGGCGAGTTTGTGATTCGGCGGATTCGAGTCGCGCTCTCTATCGTCAGTGACAGAGAGCGCAATAAATGATATAATAGATTGAGTTCATCAAGTTGTACAGGACCTTGATTTGCATTGATTCGTCGATACAGTCATGTCAACAATATGTATCGAAAGATGTTAATTATTACGACGTTTTTATTACTTTGAATTAAAATGCACAGAGACACATTTTTAATCATTTTTGTATATACACCTTATTTTGCATTTGACCTACTGGCGGTTCATGTTTCTAGTATCTGGATGCTTAGCCAAGTTGCTAATCGTTAACGCTTAGTAGCGTATCGCAGTTTTCCCTCTGTGTCACTCTTTCATATTAGTGCGACAAAGACAGTTAGCTACCTTTTGTTTACAATTGACGATTAAGCATTAGCGATTGGAAACTTGTCTAAGCACCCTGATTGTTTCGATTATAATTTATTTCTCTCTCTCACTCTCTATCTCACTTTTTTTTCTGTTCTGTCCATTTCGTGAATAGATTAAGCTGAATACAGCTGCTTACAATTTACTGATTATATAAATTTAAGCTTAATAATCCAGTCGCATGCCAACGTAAAAGAAAAGTATTACCAATGCCTTCTTTTAACATGCGTTAAGTAAGCCCGTTGCATATTTTATTACCAGCATAATGTAAATTACAGTCATACCTGAAAATTATTCGTGTGCTTCAAAAGTAAACTAAATAGCCTGCTTTAAAAGCTCAGTAAATATGAAACTTTTAACGAAGGTTTGGCAAAAGTTTGTAATAGTTGTACGAGTATAAAAGTTTTTTTTTACTAGGTACTAGCAGCAACTAACGCTTAGGCACTGAACATTGTTTCCTTAAATATCCACCATTATTGAAATTGCTAAAATTAGAACAAAGCACAAATAGCAAGTTGTAGAATGCAATATACAAAAAAAAAATCGGCTAGTAAATATAATGTGGGGTGGGGGTGATTTTTTTATTTTGTTGTAACCCCATAGTGTGGGGTATTGTTGAAAAGGTACCTACCTATTTTAAAAAAATAAGGGCCCAACAGATTTTTTTTCTTTTATCTATATTTTCAGAGATAACCGCTCCAGAATAAAATACAAATGTGCCCCTCCTTGCTCTAACTTTTGATGCTTGAAATATAATACTGGGGCTTATATAATACTTAAAAAAATATTTAAAATGTAATCAGTGAGGCATACATTTACCTCCTAATACGTCCATACGCATAATTAATAGGAAGATTACCTACTTCCATCAGTGAAATAACATATTATGCTGATAACATGGATTTATATGGAATTATAGAATCACGTACCTAGTAGGTATTACACATTGAGTTGTACATGGAGTAAATAAAAAAAAATACACAAAAAAGTCAAAACCCGACTGTAACGTAAAATTGGAAATGGATTAATCAAAGCATATAAAGAGGAAAATATTTTTGATCCTCAAAACGTTACTATATAGAATACCAATTCATGGATTGGTCACGTCATAATAATGGTTCGATTTAATGATTCAAAACCGTATAAAAGCATCTCTCTGTATTTCATTACGTCAAATCATAGGTACAGCTGGAAAAAGCGCAACCAAAACTAAGTTACATATAAAAAACTAGATAGTTTCATACTTATGTATTTACTGCTTTCTCATGTTGTGTTCAACCATGTTTTTTTGTGTGGCTCCCTCTTACCTTGAGTGAGTACATTTCATCATCATCAGTCTATGATAGTCCACTGCTAGACGTAGGCCTCTCCTATTAACTATGCGTATAAACGCATTAGGAGGTAAATAACCATAATCGCCACGCTGGGCAAGCGGATTGGCGATCGCAGTAATGTGTCCACTATGATGACGCTGCCCATCATCAATCTTTTATCAAATAGTGGTCAGTGACACTTCAATCCCTTAGTCGACTCTTACGACAACCGCAGGAGGAGTTGGGGTGGTGACAAATGTATTCTTACTGCCGTACATAAGTACATTTGAATTACCTAATCCCAAGCACGGTCGACAAAATATTCTAAAAATATTAACAATAAAGTCTCGTTAAAAGTTTTATTTACACTGTTTAATCGTACTGTTACCCGATTTGTTTAATTTTCCAACAATACTTCCGTATGTTGCTACATACACATAACTATATAATTACGAGTATCTATCAATTCATTATATTTTCAATAAGTAATCTTGATTCTTCTTCGACATACCAAATAACTCAATATTTTGATGCTTTCTCGCCATCTATAAAAAATAAGCAGTATTATTTGTAGATAAAGTTCGGGGAAACGAGAGAGGGCTATGGTATTTTTACACATTTTCCTACATAATTATTTAAAAATTATATTAATTATTTTATATCAAAATGCACATCATTATTTTGGCTTAATTAATAAAATTATAATCTTTAAGTTACAATATATCTCTACACGATGTTCGAAATATTTAATATGAAAGTAGTTATCTGTCTGCATAACTTGTATTTTTTTACAGCAGGCTCATTTCAGTAAAACTAAACAACGTAATTAAATGCCTAAAGGCCCTAATCGAAAAGTCTTGTAAGTAAACGTACTTAAAAAGATATTAATTACCTGAAGCAAAAATGGAATGAATAGAATGTTCCAGCCAAAAACAATTAATTAAGTACCTACCTACCTACTTTCGTTTCATGTTTTAAATCCAAGCCTAGCTTATTCCAATATAGATTCTACTCGTACCTCTCGGAGTAACTAACGGGCAAAAGCACCGCGTATTTTCCTTTGAAACTACGGCATTGCTGTTCGAATGTTTTATATAGCTTTCATTATGTCTCTTCTTTGTTTCATTAGGTGTTAGTGAAGCGATTGAAAGGTGTATTTCCTAACAGTTTGTGTAGAGTTATAGCTATTAACCTAGTTCGTAAATACTCGTATTCTGTTCAACTTTCCAGTGAACAACTAGTATGAAATATATGTCTGATTTGGTATATTTATTAATCTATGGACGATCTATTGCAGTATAAGTTTATGTATCTGGGAATCTAGGAAAATTATTATTGACTATGGATATTCATTCATTATTAATACCTGATAAAGTACAACAACTCAAAAAAAATATATAAAGATTTCATACTTCATTTTGGTAAGATGATTGACAATGATTTATTTTTCTTACGTATTCTTTATCTGTGGGATTCTAAAAAAATCCATTGCCCCTATCCAGCTAAGTCACATTTCTGATAAAATCCTTGTTTTAAACTAAGAGGTCACCCGCTCAAATGTTAAACACATTATATAATAATTCTATATTATTTATGAGGTCAAGAAGATTGCTAGACCGGAATCGTAAGTAAAATACGAAGGGCTCGGTTAAACTCTGACTAGACGCCCCTGTGGGTGGACGTTGTAATTGCGGTGCAGTATACTGAGATCGCCAACCTGCTTGCCAAGCGTGGCGATTGTGGCATACCCCCAAATTTGACAAATGACTTTGTTCAATAACATCTTCCAGCTAAAATGACGATGAGATTACTAGACGAATACTAGGATTGCACTTTAACTAAACATAAGTACGCACTTAGTTTGTTTTGAGCGTATCCTAATATCACGACTGAAATAAACAGATTTTTGTCACAATAAGGTTAAGTATTCCATACAATAATATTTGAATTTTATTCCATGAATTTTTAGTTGCCAGGAATATTTTTCAACATACGTCGGATTCCAGCGGCCATTTTCGGGGCATCTATTGTGTAAGGTTTGCCAATCAATCAATTCACTTTCGAGTATTGTACTTAGTATTTCATCATCATCATCATCATCATATCAGCCGAACGACGTCCACTGCTGAACATAGGCCTCCCCCAAATATTGCCACAATGACCGCTCCTGCGCCACTTAGTATTTAGTACAGACTATTTATAATGAAAAATTCCAAATATCATAGCAACTAACTGCGTTATTTATAAACGTACTTGAACAACACATAAGTCAAAATGGCGAAAAATTTCGCTTGGCTTTACCCGTCACTCAAACAATTGCAGCTGTGAGAAAGGAACAAAACACAAAGAACTTAACTGGACATTTCAAGTTCTAGGCACACGGCTCTAAGGCTGTACAATAGTTAGGTGTTTTTTTTTATATACTTTAAATAAAAATTAAAATAAGATTGAATGATCTGTTATATTTAATCTTATTTACGTTACCTTTACGATTTTAAGCTAACATGTTATTTACATTATAAAAACACGAAGTTAATGTCCCGTTACAGACTCTTGTTATAATTTTAATTAACATTAATGGTGCATTTTGTAGGTGTATTATGAGAATATATTATTAATATTTTTCCAAATAAACGTTTATAAATAACGCAGGTAGTAGCTTATAATATTTGGAATTTTATCTACATAATAAATAGTAGGCTGGTAACACTAGCTGGTTCAACATACAAATTTAAACCGTACGCGATTTTAAATCGAAATAATAGTGAAAACAAGCTTACTCGAAGAAAACACACGTTTTAAACTATGCACGACACTGCGATACTTGAAGAAAGTTAATAGTGAGAGTGAAAACTAATGGATTGAACACAATAAACACATCGTAACGTCGAAAAGCTTAGAGGTTAGTTATCATATCTGCAAGTGTCATCATAACAAGTTAATAACACCAACCACGACACTGACGTCTACCGTCTACACTTACCTGTCAATCGGAGTACGTTCAGAAATACACCATTAACGCTCCGTTGTACGCATTCGCTAAAGTAGTAAGTTTGAGTAGTGCACTAACATGGACGAAATAAAATCTATGTTACAACAAATACAAAAAGATTTAGAAACGCAGAGAGAAGATATGAAAAATATGGAAGAAAGAATTAAAAATAGCATAAATATTAATATAGATAAAAAATTCGATCAAATCGAAACCAAAACGAACCAGCTACAGGAAAAAATTGAGACACAACAAAAATCCATAGATTTTTTGGAGAACAAGTTAAGGAAGAAGAATTTAATATTCTTTGGCGTTCCTGAATCAGAACGAAATTACCATTCATTAGTCGCTTTGGTACAAAACATTGTAAAAGAAAAAATGGGAATGAGATGCGAGATATGGGAAATAGAAAATGCTAATAGAATCGGGAAAAAAAACAACAAAATTAGGCCTATAGCAGTCACTTTCACAACTGTAGGTAGAAAAATTGAGCTTCTTAGATGCAAAAAGAAATTACTTAATTCGGGTATCTACATCAAGGAAGATTATAGCCCGGCAGTTTTAGAAACAAGAAAAAAGCTACAAGAAGAAGTTAAGCGTGAGTGGGAGGCAGGAAAAAAAGTAATACTTCGACACGACAAAATTATCACGCTAAAATCTCCTGTAATAGGGAAAAAATTACTTCATACTCCTGACAGGAATTCCAAACGATTGCTTTCCGAATCTCCAGTTTCCCTTGAAGCAATAAAACCCAGCGAAGAAGGATCGAAACAGCAATGTAAGAAAAATAAATCACAGAATATTATGAATTACTTGCGCCCGGCTCAACTTAACCTACAGGCAACGCCAAGCACCAGTAAAGATCCAAAAAACTAACTATGCCTCCTCCTTCTCCAAGCCGGCTGGTCACCGTGGAGAATTACGACCACAACCCTCCAAAGGATCACAGAAAAAAAACCAGAAGCAATAATAAAGCTCAACAAATACATATTGCTACATATAATGTCAGAACTTTAGCATCCCATGCCCGCCTATTAGAGCTAGAAGAAGCGATAAAAGAAATTAAGTATGATGTAATTGGCATCTCGGAAGTGAGAAGGCTGGGTACAAAAATTGAGGAGTATGATAACTTTATACTATGCAGCATAGGCCATACCCCAGGTAAATATGGGGTGGGGTTTTTAATCAACAAAACACACAAAAATAATATAGAGAGCTTCATTGGCATCTCAGAGCGTGTAGCTGTATTAAACATGAATATTCAGGGCCATTTGTTCACCATTATCCAAGTTTATGCACCAACAGAAGCGGCTATTGAGAGTGAAATAGACGAATTTTATATTACAGTTGAAAAGGCATTAGACTCCGCACACCAGACAATTATACTAATGGGAGACTTCAATGCAAAAGTCGGACTTCCAAAGCAAGAGGAACATTTGGTCATGAATCAGTTTGGTTATGGCAAAAGAAACAATAGAGGCCAAAGACTTGTTGATTTTGCATTGGAATATAAACTGACAATAATTAACCCTTGACTACCTACGTCCTGTTTCTATCACACAACCACCTACCTGCGGTCATGGAGACCGCTTCTTCTTGTGGGACTTGATTTATATACTTTGGCGTGACTGAAGGGGGTTTAAATATATTAAATACACTTTTAATTGTTTCAGGCATTTAGTAACCAACAAGAATACAAAAATAATCAACATTTTGTATTTCAAACTTAACATATTTATTAACGTGTTGTATTTTCGATTACAAAACTAAGCATCCTTCAGGATATGAGATCACAAAATTATAGAACATTATATGAAGCTTTTCATTATAATAAAATAAAATTGAGCAATCAAAAATGCTATTAAACTATCTAATTTGGTTACAATTAAGTTATTTTTGTAAAATTACATGCTTTTAAAATAACCATTCTTGTCTGCCATCGACACACAATTTCTTCGAACATTCAAATTCAAAGCAATTTTCTAGACGCTGATTATTTGCACGACGCTCTAAATAGGGTCTCACTAATATTTCGGCCAGTTTCTTCATAAATTTGAACCTTTTTTCAAAACTGTGTCAAACTATTATAACAATTATTATAAAATTTAAATAACACAACCACCTACGTGCGGTCACTGAGACACTCTCAAAATGTATCGTAACCACCTACATGCGGTCTCACAGACCGCCGATGCTAGTTTATTACTCACCAAATCCAAATGAGTCCACGTCTGAACGAGGCGACAGCATGGCCGGCACTGCGGAGGTGCCAGGCAAAGGTACAAGGTCACAGAGGTGTGAGCGATGTACTTGCGTTCAGTTATTGTCAATTTTCAATAATCCAGTGTCTGTGAGACCGCACGTAGGTGGTTAAGGGTTAACACTTGTTTCAAAAAGAAGCCTAGAAGAAGATGGACATGGAGGTCTCCAAAAGGGGACACCATGAATGAAATAGACTACGTACTGTCAAATAAACCGAGTATGTTTCAGGATATTGGCATTTTGAATTTAAACTACCCGTCAGATCATAGGCTAATCAGAGCAGCAATAATGTTATCCAATCAAAGGAAAAGCAGGGCCAAGTTTGTTAACAAACGAGTAAACCCAATAAAGAGTGAAGAAGCTATAACTAAATATAATGAGCATTTGTCCAGAATGTTGCCCACTCCATCTACCTACCAGGGAGTCTACACAGTGCAAGAATATTACGATAATATAATAAACGCCATTACCAATAGCTTAAGAATAGCCCAAGAAACGGATATTAAATATAAGCACCATAAGATACTGTCAAAGCGAACATTAGCATTACTACAAAGAAGAAGAGAACTACAGAGCACTAAAAATAAATCACGTGCAATGAAAAATGAACTCTCCGCACTCTTCAAGTTAGTAAACAAATATATAAAAAACGACTACAAGAAATACAGACAAGATATTATAGAAAAACACATAATTCTCACCGGAGGCACAAAAAAGGCCTACAAAGAACTTAAATCAACTAATACTTGGATTGAAGGACTGGAGAAGTCAGACAAGTACCTGAACAAGCGCACAGATATTATTAATGCAGCAACTGAATACTATAAAACCCTGTACAGCGAACAAGATCTTACAATCACAAATATCAGGAATACTAACTACACTGATCATATTAACATACAGGAACAGTTACCATCCTGCTCCAATTCTGTAAAAATAATCGACGAAACTGAAATAATTGAAGCAGTAAAAAGGTTAAAATTGGATAAATCTGCCGGACCAGACAACATCACAAATGAAGCATTGAAGACAGCAAATAGAACATTGGCCACACCATTAGCGGAGCTATTCAACATGATACTACAAAAATCTGATACACCCGCACAATGGTCAGTATCTAATATTATTTTAATATATAAAAAAGGAGACCCTAAGGATATAGGGAACTATAGACCGATAAGTATACTGCCGTGTCTGTACAAGCTGTTCTCCTCAATAATAAATGCAAGAATCAGTCCCACAATTGAAGCTAAACAACCGGTGGAGCAGGCAGGTTTCAGGAGAGGGTTCTCTACAGTGGACCACATCCACACCTTGGAGTTAGTTATAGAAAAATATCGCGAACATCAGAGACCACTATATTTGGCATTCATAGATTACCAAAAAGCGTTCGATACAGTAAAGCATGAAAGCATTTGGGAAAGCCTGAGAGAGCAAGGAGTCGACGAATCGTACATAAACGTCATTAAAAAAATATATAATAACAACACGGGCAGAATTAAATTAGAAAGACTTGGCCCAAGCTTCCCTATAAAAAGGGGGGTGAGACAAGGGGACCCGCTATCCCCATCAATATTCATATCTGTACTAGAAGCTATCATTAACAAGCTAGACTGGTATAAAAGAGGAATACAAATAGAGGGCGCCTTCATGAGTCACCTGCGATTCGCAGACGACATCGTAATATTGTCCGAGACGGGAGCTCAGTTGCAGTTAATGATTAAATCTTTACAAGAAGCTAGTACAAATGTAGGACTGGAAATAAACCTCACTAAGACCATGGCAATGACAAATAGTTACAAAATACCTATAAGAATAAATGAAAACTTACTGGATTACACCGAAAAATACGTATACCTGGGAAAAACTTTATCTTTTGACAGTGATAACAATGACACAGAAATTGAAAGAAGAGCACAAAAAGCATGGAATAAGTACTGGAGTTTGAAGGAGATTTTCAAAAGTAACATGCCAATACATTTTAAAACTAGGGTCATGAATTCCTGTCTCATACCCTGTCTTACATACGGTTGCCAAACGTGGAAATTTACGGCTAAAGCCAGACGCAAGATCACCACATGCCAGCGAGGTATGGAGCGAAGCATGCTAAAAATAAAGAGATTAGACAAAATAAGACACACTAAAATAAGCTCAATCACAAAAGTCGCAAACGCTTTGAACTACGCTCAAAGGCAAAAATGGAAGTGGGCGGGTCATGTAGCCAGGCTTGCAGACCAGAGGTGGGCCAGAAAAACAACACTGTGGAACGGACCATCCGGGAAAAGAGGCGTAGGTAGACCAATAACACGCTGGGAAGACGAGATCCGAAAAACAGCAGGCCCAAACTGGGCTCAACTAGCACAAGATCGAAAAAAGTGGACATCCTTGGAGGAGGCCTATACCCATTCTGGGGTTCTTCGCAAAACTACCTAAAATCTAATTATTACAGCAATTAAAATCTATATAAGTTAATACTAAAAAAGAGTAATTAGGAAAGTTAGTCTAAGTTAAATTTATTTGTAAAGTTGCAAGAAATAAAGGCTTTTTTATTTTATTTTATTTTATTTATAATAAATAGTCGGTACCAAATACTAAATACAAATATTCGGAAGTGAATTGATTGATTTGTAAACCTTACACTGCCCAAAAATGCCCGCTGGAATCCAACGTATGCTTATCAATCTTTCTGCAATCGTACATTAGCTATTTTATATGCCTATACCGATTGTCCCATAAAACATGAAAGGAAAGTACTCTATTGACATCAAAAAATGAGTTGTTTTTTTCATATTTGAGTGGATTTGATTCCCAGGCGAGCCAAGTAATTATTACTAACTTTTAAAAATAACTTAAAGTATTACTTCAGCGAAATTCGTGCTAAAATACCCTGTCTCCGATATTTAGAGTACTTTCCCTTCCTTCATATCCTATAGTTATGGGACGCCCTGTTAGTTAGAAAAAGACATCTAATGAAATGAAAGTGAAGAAGTTTGAAAGACAAACGGGTCTTAATCGCGTCAACTTACTTTTAATTATATCCTGACGTTTCGGGCATGACGTTACACCCGTGGTCGCAGGAAGACTAAATTAAGCTATCTGTAAGTATCATTTAAACGGTTGTCTATATTTATTTTAATGGTTCTTTCATTGAAATAGTAGTCAAATGAAAATTTGGCAAAGAAGCTTAAATATATTTTTAACACAATGTGGGATATGTAATACGGGAGAATCTAAAATAACGGTACTCGGCTATAAGGAAACAATTGAAGATAATGATCCATGAAGGAGTACGACTTGCTTCCCGGTATTTGGAAAATATATGAGCATCATATTAGGCAAAATATTACCTCAGCAGGAGAGGAGGGTGTTTTGCTTAAAATTTGGAAAAAAGGTTTAGGTACTGTAAAGTACGTTAGGTAAATATGTTTAAAATTACTAGAATAAGTTATTTTTTATAGATCATCGTACTTAAATGTGAAAGAACGGGCAAAAATATGCTGTAAATTTATTTAAACGGTTAAACTCACATGATTATGGGCATTTTCATTTTAGGGATACCTAATTAAAAAACCTTTATTGCAGTCAGCTTTGTAACGACAGTTAGGTACCTACAATATATTAAGGAATTTAAACTTGATCGGAGTTTTTATATTATAATATGGCTTATAGTTTGTAAAATGAACACAAAAACCGAGTTATTATCGAAATTTAGTGCTTAATTTTCGTTACAAAGCTGACTGAAATTAAGGTTTTTTAACTTCACGCTAATTGGGTGACCCAAAAAGTGAAAATTCCCTTATAATAGTCACCTATGCGCGCGAGGCGTGAACTCAGTGCTTGATAATAGAGACCTACCCCCTTATTCATAAACGTTTGCTAACTTAACAAGCCGCTAATAATCGTTTGTCCCTTTTGCTCTTATGGACACATTGCTAAGACCGAAAGGGACAAACAATTATTAGCGGCTTGTTAAGTTAGCAGACGTTTATGAATAAGGGGGCTAGGCTCTCCGAAACATGTCGCGCGTAGTAACTTTATGCACGTGAGTTTAACCGTTTATTAAATATTTTTAGTTATTATGTTTCATGAAAGTTTTAATTGAAAACTGTGCTGCATGTATTTCAATGGATTTTTAAAACGTAGTAGATGTATCATTGCAGATTACAGTACCGAATTAGCTTATTATCCAGAATCAGAAAGGGATTAGGAAGTAATGTTGACACCACAAATGACACAATATTTACCAAGGAAAGAGTTGTTTATACACCGTGTTTTTATTGATTTCCGTTAAATTAAAGGGAAGCTTATTTAGGTCAAAAATAATCAATTTCTCTAAGAAACTAGTATCTTAAATCTTACTGTTGATGAATTATTAAAAAAATAAGTTTAATGACTGAACGAGTCAGTGTATTGCAACCTTTATCCTAATGCTGCTTATTTTGACTTGTGCTGTCAATCACCTGAAATTAACTTTTCCCCTCACTAGCTCGTAAAGTGCTCGTTTATCCTTTAATACGAACGTGTAAAAACGCATATTATTCACTTGTGTGGCAAAGTAATGACCTTGGTTTTGGAATAACAAAACGTAAAATGCTCATGGAAATTGTTCCATATTAATGATAATTAAATAATTTGTTTGAGAATTTAGTGTAAAATACAAACCTTTATATAATATGATGATGTTAACATATAAATCCTAAAATTCCATAAGTAACAATTGTTTTAGAGAATGATGATAAGATGACTAGATGCAATCACAAAACGCAGAAAATGTCAACGTCAACATTGTCAAAGGCTATTACAGGTTATAATCTTTATTTACCGACTCGAACACGCATAAAAATAGTAAACTAAACAACTTTCAGGGTGTTATGTTATAATTTTGTAAAAATAATGAATGTGAATGATTTAATATTACATTGGCGTTGGTGTGCAACTACAGGAATGTGTTAAAATCGTGCTGCGTTTACTTTTTCGTGCTAAGTTTACTGCGACAAAATCTTGCATTAAATACATGATGCATTTGGAAAATTATTATCACTAACCCGATGATGATTGTAATGTGAACAAATAATTACCTTTTTTGAGTTTCCTCGCTATAGTGAGGGGAAAAGTTTTGTGTTACACACGGGTGCAAATGTATTTTACTTCTCGTATGTTAAAACACTCGCTGCGCTCAGGATTCTATTTTAGAACCACTCGCTTCGCTCGTGGTTCAACTATAGAATCCTTTCGCTTGCTCGTGTTTCAATTTCATACTCGCGGGTAAAATACAACTTTGCACCCTTGTATAACAAATAACTATTGTGTTATTCTGAAGGTTCTCTCACATTTACTATTTCATTTATTATGTATAAAAATAACAAAAAAATACATTTTTTTTTCGAGTTCGACTAAAAGCTATGTACTAGGTAGCTCCAATTAACGTACCAAGCAGAATGTTAAATTTAACGGAATTAAAAAAACACGGTGTAGATGTAGGTAGCGAGTGATTAATTAGTCTATTGACTGTAAGTTTTTGCACTTAAAGTACATATAAATATATGAATATAACTATGAGTATATCTTAGATTGAGATACACTGTTGTGTCAACAGTACTTTCGAATACCATTCTAAACCACTAATTGGAGTTCGAGGCCAAAGAATCTACGAAAATATTGCCACAACAATGAAATGTTCTTACAATAGTAAATCCTTATTTTCTAAAAACAGACGTTGAGATATCTTATTTATTGGTAATTTTATTTCTTTAATTTATTGAAACAATATTATGTACTTATTTTCACGTAAATATGGGATATTTTAATAAAAACTTAATTATCCGCAATTATTAGTAACAAAGTTGGTACTGCTCTGGTATCACCTCAGGTGTTAATAACATTTGGTACAGCAATTTAACTACACATAAATTAAAACCCTATTTTTGCATACGTTTAGAAATTGCAGAATAATATATTGTAGCGTGCTTTATGTTCACATTTCGTATTCGTAAATTCCTTTGACCTACAAATTTCTTGGCAGTGCTATAGTTCTCCATTTAAATTATCATACAGATCTAACGTTTTGTTTTCTTCCATAGGTTGTTAACAAGCTGACCCACTTGGTTCAGCCATGTTTAGCTTCGCTATACAACCCATCATCAAAAAATTAAATTCCAAATGAAATATACTGGGTGAAATGTTATAAAACACAATGATACAAAATCATATTTTCTGGATCTACTACTCATGATTACAGCTAAGTTTTACTATGGGACCAGCTTTGAAAAAGTTACCACTCAGGAGGATAAGTGATGAATAAGACAAATAAAATACAAAAAACCGGCCAAGTGCGAGTCAGACTCGCGCGCGAAGGGTTCCGTACCATTAGAAGTTTATTATTTAAAAAATACAGTTAAATCAAGGTTGATTTAACTGTATTTTTTATATAGGTATATACTACCTCAAAAACTATAGGAGATAATTTAATTAAACCAAAAATCTTTGATAGAGCTTATTAATGTGCATAACACTTTTTTTTAGAATTTTATATCACGTAGTTTAAAAAATAGAGGGGGGGGGACACATTTTTCAGACTTTGAGAGCTGATATCTCGAAAACGATTTGCTTAAATAAAAATAAGATTTATAAACCTTACGTATAATTTTCAAAGGCCTTTCTATTAATACCCCACACGCTTATATACAACTAAAAAAATTTTTCTATCCCTCAGTTACATGTATGGAGGGCCCCCACCCCAATGTTTTTTTTTACAATTTAGTATCATAATCCTGTAGCGGTGCATACAACACATATCCTTACCAAATTTCGTTACTGTAGCATCTATAGTTTCCGAGTAAATCGGCTGTGACAGACGGACAGACGGACATGACGAATCTATAAGGGTTCCGTTTTTGCCATTTTGGCGACGGAACCCTAAAAAATGCTTTCATTTTACGGTTCCAAATTTCTTTCCCATAATTTTAAGCCGTAATAAGGCAGGGGGCTTAGTAATTTAACCATACCTAGATACCTACTGTCTTAATAAATATGGCACGCTGTCGTTTGTGTTCACTGGTAATTCAACTTATATTTAAAATACGCTTTAAAACGTGGGCTCTTATCATTTTAAGTTCTTTACAAGAAAATTTTGTCATTTCTATGTAAGTTAAGAGAAAAGAAAAGTTTTTAGATATTTACATGTTTTTAAGAAAATCCTAGTTGTGACAGCCATATTAAACAAAAAGGCGTACAAACATTACGGAGGTATATAATATTTTGATTTTAAATAAATTAATTAAATAACAAAAAGGTTGTGGAAACCTGAAAACTTTATTTGACAATGACATAAGAGACTTTGACAGATTTGACAATAATGCATCTGTCGTAGTTTCGTTGGCCTCGAACTCCAATTACTGGTATAATCGCGGTTTAATAATACCATGTACGTACCCGCCGTCACATGCAATTATTTTGTGCCTCACGTAAGATTGACAGTTCTGTGAAACTATATGTCTATTGAATAGATTAACAGGATTTCATTCATTATCATACACATGAATGTGACAATTTCGATTTTCTAACACCGAACTAAAATAGAACGTCACACGCAAATGATTATGTTAAAGTATGTCCATTTAAATTCTACTTCTGCATTTCACTTCACATGAGTCTTAACCTATATAAAAAAAAACACCCAAACTAAACGGCTTGAAAGAAAAAAATATAAGTCAGCATAACATTACATTACTCGACCTAATAAACAGTCTACAGTTACGAAGACGTACATAATATAAGTTCCGACAAAGTAAATTTACGCTTCGGCGATTCTGTCATACAGTCACAAAAAGAGGTACGGTTCGTATACCTTTATGAATCTGAATGGAAGAATCCATTAAAGATACAGTGACCAAAAGGGAAATGTATCGAGAAATTATGAACAGGTAAAGGTATGGAAATATGGAGCCCATTCTGTTTGTTGTCGGATGTTTTTAATCTTCTCCCTGTCTGTTGTTACAGTAGCAAGCTGCGTGTTTTACATTTCCCTAACGTTTTATCTGTTTGATAATAATTACAACACCAATTTGTGATATCACCATTTATAATGCACATAACACTCCACGTTGTGGTGATTTGAAAATGTTCACAATTGTTTAGTAATTGTATTAAACAATATGTTGTTATTTCAAATAACGTAATCGTATTGTGCGTTATTATTGTTTAAATTCATTCATTCATTTAATCACTGCCGCGGTTGACTGAGTACACAAACAACATTAAATGGCATCAAACAGTGTGCATTAAATTGTAAATTATATATCGGTAGCAAAGCTACGTTCTGCCTAAGGGTGCGGCTTCACTGACGCGGAGCGGAGCGAAGCTGTGGGAGCTCGGCCAATGAGACCGCAGCACAGTGTTCCGAATTCAAAATTGAAGAATGTAATTGGTCAATTTTGCACAGCATCGCTTCGGTCCGCGTCCGTGGAGCCGCACCCTTAATCTGTATATGATGATCTATATTTTAGTTGTTTCATCCAAATCCGCAAGTAAGTATGCAATACTTTAATGACATCAATTTTTTTTCAGATAAATATATTTATGAAGTTTTCGGCAATATGTTAAATTTTCTAAATTTTCGTATCGAAACGTGAAAGCTTTTTTTTATTAAGTATTCTTATTACGGATCACAATATATATAATTAAATAGAAAATAGATAATGTGTGTATAGAAAATGTCTTTGTCATAAATCACTACTTATGTACGGCATTTATCTTTACTATTTCAATTTATTTAGGTACAGAGGAGATAAGGGTGGATAAATAAAAACGACAATACGACGATATTTCTTGCAGTTTAGGCAGTTAAGTATGTCACGTTTAATGGAACGTAAAAGGTGCCCAAATTACCAAAAAACGAAACGACTGCATTTTACATATACATACTAAACCTTAACTACTTAGATTAATTCCTACTGCCCGCGAGTATGTTAACCCTTAATTTGGCAGTGTATCTTAAAAAATACATACTTTTTGACCCACTTTTTGTATTTCTTTAAAGACAGAATTTTTTGCTATCGGCGAGAAGACTAGAACCCACAATTTCTTAAAATTCTGCCAAGCTTAGGGTTAAGGAATTAGTACCAAATTATTCGTACCGTAAATTAAGTACATACATAGGTATTTAATACTTTGTACCATTGGAACAAACTTTTGAATTATAGCCTGCACGTATACACATTATTTTACTATTTGTGAGCGGATTATTTAGTAAATACGTCTGAGTTATTCTACAAGGGCGCTTCATCATCAGCCAATTGACGTCCACTGCTGGACATAGGCCTCCCCCAGAGAGTTCCACAAATATCGGTCGTGAGTGCTGTCCGCATCTGTCGGGGGCCTTCCCACACTGCGCCGTCAAGTGCGTGGTCGCCACTCGAGAACACGCCGACCCCACCGGTCATCGGTCCTCCAGACAATATGGCCAGCCCACTGCCACTTCAACCTGGCGATTCTTCGAGCTATGTCAGTCACTTTCGTTCTTTTGCGGATCTCGCACCTTGTAGGGACACATTTTTATTCGTATAAAATTACAAGCCAATTCCGTCCTTACGTAAGCGACGAAATTGAACGTTATGTTATTTATAACTTTAGTTCAATTTTGTGTAACAACTTTTGGCAGTGAAAAAGGCGTCAAATTCAAATTTTCTATGAGCGATCTACAATTACTCACCTACTTTTAAATATGGCGCTTTTTTTCTGCCAAAGATTGATGGACAGAGTACCTACTACCTACACAATATAATTAGTATGACTAACTTCCGTAACACGTAATTGACGCGATCTGAATATTTCGCACACATAGATCAAAATAGTATTAACTCAAAATATATATATTTTTTTAGTTAAGGGTATATTTGAGATCTACGAACTTTGTAGATCAAGAACATACTCTTAGCTAAAAATAGATAATTTTTGAGTTATTACTGTTTTGATCTATGTGTGTGATTTGTTTATTTAACTACGTATATTTTTTTTAAATTGAGCCTGATAATAACCATGTGGTTTAAAATTGTATACCTAGTTATTCTTAAAAATTTCCTTAAAACTTTATAAACAGTGCTTAAAATATTCTAATAAAATGTTAAAGCATTACTACTTTCCTATGTTTTATCTTCATTTTTAACAAAGGGTAAAACAGAGTCTGCTGAAGGAGTAAAGGTCGTTTTAAAATACTTACGCATAGCGACCTTCTTGGGTCCTTGAAGGATTCCCAGGTGACGCGGGACAAATATCCGCCTCGGCAAACCCTTTTCAGATCAAAATGGGTTTTACTCATCATTGACCTATATACCTTGTTCGCCTATAGTGTCTAGGTGACTTCGTTCAAAATAACGCTCGGATTTGTCATAAAGTACCAAGTAAAAAAAATGAAAAACGACTTAAGGTAGGTGCCAACGGGAACATCTCAGAGTTATACCCAGTCAATAAAAAAATGATAATTGGTTTACGATTCTGAGAGATATTGAGTGAAAAAAAATAATAATTATAAAACCTCTTCTGTGACGATATGGAGCACCCCACGCATTTCTGAATGAAACGATCTGTACCTACCTTAACATAAAAACAAAAACAAAAGGAACATTAGGTTAATTCTGTAACATCATTATTCATCCATTACCATTTAAATATCATTGAAATGTGTAAAACTATTTTTAGCTCTAAGAATTTCATTATTAGTACCTAGTAATTAAGTAAAACTGAGTATCTTTGTGGATTTATAAAATTATGTTGATTCTTCACTAAGCTGATGATTCACGTCGCTTTGATGTTTAAATCTAGCTTTGTCTTCATTAAATTTAAATAAACCAAGACTAAACCTTTATTTCAAATAAGATAAATTATCATCTATAGCACTAGGAGACTAGTGAAGAACAAAATTTACGCTTACTTCATCATCATCATAAATTTAAGAGTCAAACTCTTGTCGGCGTAACTGATGAATGGTAGCTCTCTCTATCTAACTAACTCTGTCCAAAGCCGCCTCCTTGACTTCCTTGTACACTTACTTACGCTAACAAACAATTTTAAGACTTTTTTCTGTCAAAACAAGATTGAGCAGCATTGCACTAGAATTTAGGCAATCAACATTTTTGATAAGATACCGACTGCATTAAAAAAACATTTCGACTTGTGTTGCATTCAGTAAAAAAAGCGGAGAAGACATGGCTGCGCGGTTGTAAAGGGTACATCTGGAGTGAAGTGACATAATTGTCCGGGGCTTGCCTACGCCTGAGAGCTGTAATGAGATAACAGTACATTGTGTATTAAGGGCGGTAAATAAGAAATTGTATCATAATTCTTGTGCCGCCCGTGGCACACACAATGTTTTTCATCAGACCTGTTAGACAAACAAGTGAATAAAACAATATATTTTCACAAGACTTCTCTGAAATGGTCTAAATCATTTCTCAAAATCAGGGATGACATTTATAATTTTATAACAGAAATCCCAGGGTGGCGCGCGCCGTGCTAGTGCGAAGTAATATTGTATGAAAATCCTTAATTGCTCTAGGGCGTAATGACGCATCTACGGCGCGCATCTGGCACACTGACCGAACAGGTGTGATGAAAACAGTATTTAAGGCCATCTTAATATAGTCATAGCTGCAACCACCGTGTGAAGGGTTACGTGCAACGTATGTATCTTAAGGCCACTTACTGTGCACGAGCGTCAGATAATACCGGCTCCGATGGCAGACACATGCTAGTTTTATGACGCAAACTGTAAAGTCTCATCCCCGCCAAAATTAAAATATAAAATAGATAAGACCATTAAAACTTTTTCTAATCAATAATAGGTATCTACTGATTAGAGAAAGCCAAAATTTAACCGGCATTTAAAGTTGTTCATAATACATAATGTATCAACAGGAATATACAGAATAATTGAATAATTTAGAAAACAGAACCCCATTTTCCCTGGCAACTTCCGAACGCTATTGTTTATGAATTTAATAAATTTAAATTTAAACGGCTAGAATTGAACACAACCTCGATAAGTCCAGCCCAATTTCCGCTTGGCATGTCAAACCAGATTTAAATTTACGATTAATCGATTGTTGTTTTATTATTCATTCGAATACGTTTCCAACTTTTGTGCTTCTATTTTTAATAAGGAAGAAGTGAACGTTATACCTACATTGTATTGATTTGTTCTGACAAACTAACTATTTTATTAGGGTTTTACGCTATATCCATGACAACTAGAGTGGTGTAGATTCGAATACACAAATAATACAATTTATATTCTGTGTACTGTCAAAGCAGTACCCCGTGTAATAAAATATTTTCAAATATAATAAATTGTCTAATCAGCTTGTCAGAAGAAAAAGGCAATTTTATGGAAAATTTTGAATTGCCCTTTTCTACTGATATTTTTTTCCAGAGTTTGCACTGCTGTGTTTCGGTTTGGGGGTAAGATAGCCGGTGTAATTACTGGCATAGATGGGCTCAGGGTAGTCAGCGCATAGGAGATTTTTTGATCACTATGTCTATGGGCCTCAGTTCCTACTTTAGCCTAGTTGTCTACCTTCGTCACATAAAAAAAAGATAATCTGGATAGACAGAGTATAATTGAAAAAAAATATAAGTAAACCATAATTAAAGAAAAAGCTATATTCACAAGTGCTTTACGGTTAGGGAAAACATCATGAGGGTGTATGTGTAGTCCCCAACAAGTACTAATCCAGCATTGGGACCATGCCCATGCAAAATAGACACGTTTGATGTCGAGTTGCGGAAAAAACGGCCAGAATACAAGAATACAATATAGAGTATAATTAACTACTTATTTATTACAATTAAAATAAAGAGACAAAACAAAGTTGAAACATCACATGTAATTAACTAATTGTATATATTCATTATAATCCGTTTCCATAGTTTGATTTCAAAACTAATTTAATTTATCAATTAGCATTATGAATGCTCAAAACATGAATTCATTCCATTTCATGTGCTCAAAAATAAAATATACTTCCATTTTATTCGTTGGACATAACATGTTACGCAAATAATAATTTACAGATTTATAAGATGTCAGTAAAACTGAGCACTATAAACTTATAAATTGACAGATTGATAGACGTCTTTAGATAGAAATGTCTATTTTATTTAAGACTTATTTGACGTTTAGATGCTTAAACAACGTAAATAAATTAGACTCAGACAGCCAGACATTGTAATGTGTCCACGAAAAAAAATTATTGTACATAAAAGCTACGCAGTGTTACATAAAAGCAAGTAAGATTTGCAATATTAAAGAAGTTTAGTGTCACAGTTATTATCAAACCGAAATCAGAAAGGGATTTGAAAGTACTGTTGACACAACAAATTACACGAATTCGTTGTTTATATATGTGTCAAAAGGGTTGTTAATAGATGTAGTGAGTGATGAATAAATCGATTGGCTGTAAGTCTCTGCACTTATACTATTAATAAATGATATATATCCTAAATTTACGTATGCACTGTTGTGTCAACAGTAATTTAAAATTCCATTCTAATCGCGGTTTGATAACAATGCAGACTGTGATTGTAACTTAATGAGAGCTGTTGCCATTAGTCATAACATGGATTAAAAGAAATCTTAATAACTAACCCCCTTATTAATAAATGTCTGCTAACATAACAAGCCGCTAATAATTTTTTGTCCCTTTCGGTCTTAACAATATGCCCATAAGAGTAAAAGGGACAATCAATTATCAGCGGCTTATTAAGTTAGCAGACGTTTATGAATAAGGTATGTATATAAATTGAAACCACGTAAGTATACAATTTAACTAGTAGATTTTATAGAGTGAAGTAAGAAAAAACAGGTATTACAGTTATTCGTAAAGCTTTTTCCCCAAGGCTTGCCAGAAAGAGATATACCACATGATTCTGAGTATTAAAAATAAGGTTTGAAAAGGCAATTCTATCATAATCGCTCCAAAACCAAATTAGCCAACGTAGCCATACTAAACTTGTCATAAGCTCAAGTAGGACTGGGATTTTCATGCCAACTGCATACTAGAAGATCATTTTCAAAAGAAAATTGAAGGAATTTTTGGTAGAAAAAACTTATTACTCGACATCAGATTCCTTGAATTAACTATAAATTGCAATTTTTGTCGTTTTCTGACCTTTGTTTAAATCATCATCAGCCTATGATAGTTGATAGTCCACTGTGTTGAACGTAGGCCTCTCCCATTAACTAAATATGCGTATAGACGCATTAGGAGGTGGAAAATGCCCATAATCGCCACGCTGGGCAAGCGGATTGGCGATCGCAGTAATGTTCCCACTATGATGACGCTGCTGCCCATCATCAATCTCTTATGAAATAACTAATGGCAAGTCACACTTCAATCCCTTAGTTGACTCTTACGACACCTGCAGGAGGAGTTGGGGTGGTGACAAATGTATTCTTACTGCCGTCACCACGCACACGGCTTTGTTGAAATACCTACTTGTAAATATTGTATTGCTAATTTAGATTTTATTTCATTGTTATTTTGTACCGTGTATTCAGAATAAAATAAATTGTATTTGTATGCCACCACGCGCTATATAGTGACACAAATATCTCGCCTGTACATTTCACCTGCCTTACCTATTTTGAAACCTGTGGGATAATCACTGGTTGAACACCAGGATGTTTAGCCAAGTTACCAATCGCTAGCGCTTAGTAGCGTATCGTAGTTTTCCCTCCCTGTCACTCTTTCTCATTAGTGGGTCAAAGACAGTTAGCTGCTTTTCGTTTACGATTGACAATTAAGCGTTAGCGATTGGTAATTTATCTAAGCACCTATTTGATCAGTAGTAACATCTTCGCAGACCTACGCAAATGAGGCAGACTAATCTTTCTTGGGGTTATTTTGATCAGACGGGACTAAATTTGTTACCTCAGACAGTAATGCGTAAAAAAGAGAAGAAGGGCTATGCCCAGCCAGTAGGACAGTTAAATAATACATTTCTTATGAAAACCTATAAAACTACCTGCTTATTCATAAAGATGTCTCATAACTTAGCAAGCCGATAAGTAATCGCTTATCCTTTGCTGTGTTATACAAATATTGATAATACGAAAAGAGATAAACAAGGATCAAACAAACGCCTGTCATTTTGAAAACTTAACTCTGTTCCGTACCGTACCTACAGTAAAGACTTCCTTATCTTATATGATATTAACATATTTTATTTAATATCAGTTATTTAATAATACTAACACAAAGTATCTATTTAGGAGATCCCAACTCTTTCTTACTTGTACAAGTTGTACATACAAGATAAACGATTTAAGTAAAATTGATTAATACACGGTGGAATTTAATCGGTGAACAGGAACCCATTTTTCTAATTCAGTAATCGATGGCGGTCACGTTTATGTAGTACTTAAGTGGAACCAAGTTTTTTTTTTAGCATAACAAATTTTTATGTTGGAATTAAACTTTAATTAAAATTTATTGTCACCCTACTAATGGTTTAGTCTGAAAAGTTTAATACCTCTTTTCAAACTATCAGCCATGCATCGCTCTTATTTTACATAGGAATAGAGTCTATCGCTTAAATTAAAGCATGTGAGTGGTTATTGCTCATTTATGTTTTAAGTTTCTATGGCTGATGATGAGTTTGAAAAGAGGTATTAAACTTTTCAGACTAAACCGTTAGTAGGGTGACAATAAATTTTTATATCAACATAAAAAAAAAATATGCTAAAAAAACTTGGTTCCACTTAAGTACTACATAAACGTGACCACCATCGATTACTGAATTAGAAAAATGAGTTCCTGTTCACCGATTAAATTCCATCGTGTATACTCGATATACATAATAGGTTTAAATAGTTGTATTTCGTGAATAATTATCGCGGTAACCGAAGAAAATGTAATACACTCAATAGATCGAAATTCAACATCAAAAATTCTAATTCGTTTATGGGTCACATCACATATAGGTACTCGAACGCAATCATGATGAGTACAAATAATTAGGAGTTACAATGTCCTAAATACATTATTTGCGATAATGTTATTCAAATAATTTCTTGTAAAATAAAATAATTATGTTAACATCATAAGATAAGGAAGTCTCTACTGTAAGGAACAGGGTTATGTTTTCAAAATGACGGACGTTTGTCCGATCCTTGGGGATAGCCAATAATTTTATTCTCAGTTTGCTTATTTAGGAGACGATTATGAATACGAAGGCTAATATTTATATACTTTACGACAAGGTTAATAAGCTAAAATATTTTCAACCTTTCAAATGGTTGATACCTACGCGTAATAATGTTGCACAACATTCCATTTTTCATTAAACTCCAAATTGCTTTCGGTCCCGCCTCACATCATCAATAATACCTTGTAAATGGACTTAGGGGTGTGTTTTGACAACGCATAAGCTACTTTTCATTAATTTCTGAGCGACATGCAATATGAGACTTTAGCTTGGTGTGCGCGTTTCCGTTGTACCCATTAGAAGTCGTGACACAGTTAATTGTGCGCAGCTACGGAGTTCACGCCTTCGGATTATTTTACACCTTCTTAGTACAAAACGGTTGAAATTCATTATACAGTATGTAAATCTA
The DNA here is from genome assembly GCA_025490895.1 of Thaumatotibia leucotreta. Classification (NCBI taxonomy): domain Eukaryota; kingdom Metazoa; phylum Arthropoda; class Insecta; order Lepidoptera; family Tortricidae; genus Thaumatotibia; species Thaumatotibia leucotreta. The sequence continues at coordinate 68,920 of JALPQI010005449.1, forward strand.
ATACGGGCGATCAATTAAACCAGGCATGGGATTCATTAGTGTAACCATGGATTGCAAGGTTTTTTAAAGTTGCTCTTAATTACCCCACATTTTTTTTTTAAGATTATCGGACAAGCAATGTAGGTACGAACATTTGTTAGTGTTGATATGACAGTTATGTCAACTGCTTTTCAAATTAGCTGTCAACGAGTATTTAACTTGCGTATGTTGCTCTACATTGCGCGCTGAATTATTTTGTAAGGAAATTTTGTTGCTCTTATTTTAAGTGACAGTGATTTGAATGTACTTATTATGTCGTAAACTAAAACCCGTTAAGAGCTTCGCCCGTATTTGACTTACACCCTGTATACTTACAAGTTAAAGCGGTTTTTGGGATAACGTGTCTAAAACGTAACGGAACACTTTAAGTACTTCGTATATGTATCTGGTTGCAGGTAGGATGTATTTTGGTATTCATATCTATCTATCTATCTTCGTATTCAAAATAAGATAGATAGAAGCGTAAGTAACAGGTACGCGTATATTTAATTCATATATTAGTGTTTTAAGCTAATATGATAATCTACATGATTAAAATGGGGTATTCACGTAATAAACGTATTCTGCGAATTTAATATTACCTGTTTATTGCATCATGGTTCTTAATACACAAAATCGACTTAGTTTCGTGGTAATGGCAATTACATTTATATCGTGGGGACTAAGCTCTGGTGTATAAAATAGATTACATACAAGTAAACAGAAATAGAAACAACAATCATCCGTGGCTAACGAATAAATATTTATGTGTTCATACACAAAGAGATGTTCTCTCACTCGGCAGCTTAGTAGTCTCGGGCACTATCGAATCAACTGAGCTACGGAAGCCTTTAATGTACTTAAAACTATTTCGTATTATAAAAAAAAGCAATAAAATAGAAGAGCGAAATGAAATTTATTGTTTGTGGTTTAGCATATTTTTCTTTGTAGGTAGTTTTATACTCACTCTTTTTTATTTTGATGGAGGTAGATAGATTTATCTAATGTCCTCCATTGTCAGTCGCCCGCAGATCACGAACCCTGTAAAGTGTTTGAAACGTCGGGATGAAGTTGAATTTAATTAATATACGCGAGTCAAGCATTTTTTATATTGTCCATTTCCAAAAGTTTGGTTTTATGAGTAAATATTCCATGGATTTTTTCCTACTCTTCTACCATTTTCCATACATTTATAATGGCAATAAAAAAGGAGAATAACCGAAAAATTAATGGAAAAGGGATTTTTTTTCTTTTTGGGATTCAGAGAACTCAAAATTTACCCATCAATTCCAAATTAAGAATATAAACAAATCTAAAAGACATACTGATAAGTATTTACTAAAAATAACGTCGTACCTAATCGTCTGTAATTAATGTAATTATTAGTATGACTACTAAAATATTTAATATTTGCAGAAAAAATATTTCACGTACTTATTTACGTTAATTAGTTACCTATATTGCACGTAATTACTTCTCGTGTAAATGTTTCCGTAAAATAACGGTACACCGTGAACACAAGTGCTCCGAGCGGAGTTTATTATCGAAACCTCGTTGTTTTGGTTACTAAAATATGATGACGGCATGGTTACAATAGCAATCGAGTTTTCGTTTCATGCTTGTGCATGGACAAAACAACGACAGTTATTAATAACTATACGGAACGGTCAAGGCTTATCGAGCTTCTATAAAGCATAAAATACATTTTATACGTAAAATATTAAAATCCACTTAAATGCCTACCATTTGAATAAATGAGTTTTACGTGATAATAATCAATGTAATTTATTTACTATCCAATCCATTGATCGAACACTCTAAAAGACTTTCAAAAACACTAATACACAGACCACAGATGTCATATATACCATAGATCAAGCAAACGTATCTACTTAGCGTGTCAAATGAACTCAGTGAAATCCACTGAGCTGTCCGTCTTTAATCGCAGCTTGCAGCTTTCGGGTGTCAAATTTTGTAAGTTGAAGTGAACAAAAACATTAACAATGCCTCCTTTAGTAATATTAATTGCAACAACACAAAAAAATATGAATACTCAAGGGCCTGAGACATAATTTAAAATCATAGGCAAGTTCAGTACAAAATCTGACACGCTCGGCCGCCATACAAATGAATGAACTTGTTTCTTTTATCCAAATCTTATTCTGTGACACAGACATACGTTTATACAAGTCGTACTTACGAACGCTGTGTAAGTTTACACATCTCTCAAACTGGTGCTTAACAAGGTTGATTGGGCGACAGAACCTTCCTTTTTTAGCACGTTTGCGAGGAAAATTGTGGTTTTTGCGCAGACAGGTGTGTCCGCTACGCGTGTCCGGTTACGCGCTAAGCCGTACGGCCCATAGGCTCTCGTTTTTGCTTTTTCTTCAATCATTCGACTAAAGTATAAATGACCCTATCATTTGTCCTTATCATCTAACTATCAACAGCAATTCCTATCAACTATCAACTTCATTGAAATGAAGAATTTATAAATTTCGAGTATGTTTCCCTTCAAAGAAGACGTCATCGAAGTGACAGCGACAGAAGACCTTTTAAGATATTCAAAGTTTCAAGGCCTACAGAGTTGAAATAAAAAAACCGGCCAAGAGCATGCCGACCATGCTCAGTATAGGGTTCCGTAGCAATTAAAAACTGCTGGGCCGTTTATCTACAAAATAGTTTTATTTTAAAGTACTCTATAAGCCCCTAAAGTTAGAGGGGGGAGGACACATTTTTTTTTTGTTCTAGAGCGATTACCTTCGAAAATATTGACTTTAGAAAAAAACTTTCTTTTTAGGACCCTCATTTTTTAAGGGATCTCTTTTATGATACCCCACACTATAGGATTACATTAATTAATAAAAATCATTTCCACTTCACCAGTTGAGGTACTCGAAATTTTTTTTTCTAGTTTTTATTGCATACCTGTATTATGTATACCTGTACCAAAATGCAGATTTCTAGTATTAACGGCTACTGCGCTATGCTACGGACAGATGGACAGACGGACATGTTAAAACTATAAGGGTTCCGTTTTCGCCATTTTGGCTACGGAACCCTAAAAATAGAAAGTAGGTACATAGTTGAAACATTTGCTCGACAACATGCTCGTAACAAAAGAAATGCATACACTTACACTCTAAGTAGGTACGATAAAACTTGTCTAAGATCACATTTATTAAATTTTAAGGATATTCACAGTTTTATAGAAATAATCTTTATCATAAATCTCGCATGTGCTCTGTTCATTAACTAGAAACCTAAATAATGTTACCTATTGTAATAATTTCACCTCTTTATACTTAGTACACAAATAATATTTAGTTGTTTACGTCACGAGGTTGTCCTCTACCGTACCAGGTGTCACTGTCCGAGAAGGATTTACAGGATAAACAATGAGCCTCTGGAATCTCCACGAGATACGAGTGTTACGTTTTTCTACATTTAGCGACTGCGGAATCCTTTACAGGTATTTTCTGTTCCAAGTGCCAGTGAAAGTATTTTCTGAATGTATTAAATAAACGTCTATTATTAGTATTTATTTATTTTGTTCTGTAAAATACAGAATTAGAGCTTAAAAGTAAATACTGTTTCCCACAAAACTGTTTGAACAGTTTTACTGTGGGATCCGTGAGTCTCTACAATACATTAAAAACACTGAAGTACAGAAGTAAAAGTGTCAAATTTACAAATAAATTTAGGCAAAGTGAAAAAATATAAAATGGTGTTTAAATACTGTCGAGATGGTGTTGTAATAGGGCTTTCTTAAATCTAGTTTTGTTTTTCTCCGCTCTAATAGCCGCAGATAAGGTGTTAAGCAAGTATGACAGGCGCTTTTCGATGAGCCTATCCCCATAGTAATTGCTTACTCTGGGAACAGCATACTTACCTGCTGTTACAGATCGGGTGCCATGGTTATGGCTAGATTGCGATAGTATGTTACTGTCTTGATTGCTATGATTAGTTAGTAATAAATATTTGTGTTTTAGTGTCGCCGGAAGGGTTTTGCATACTTCTAATAACTTATAATAATCATGTTTGTATCTATTATTTACACCTGTATGGGTTATAGGAAAATGCAAAAATAATTATCGACTATTATTCGATTAAATCCACATTTTCTCAGTTATATTTAGAATTGCCTAAGCTTCAGAGTTAGCCAAAAAGTAATTTAAATACTCCTTCCGATATTTTTGCCCAATTATGTTAAGCGTGTATATAAGTCAATATTTGAATTACATGTTTTAAGAGCCTGTTTCACTATGCCCGAATAAAATATATTGATATAATCATAAATCTTACTTTTGTAATCATAAATGGAAACTATTTTTGTTGTATGCATGAGAAAAAGGATAGCGATAAGTTAATAACATGAAGATAGCTACGAAAGTTAATGGATAATATTTGACTAAACAATGTCTATATTCAAAAATTTTACCTCAATATTTATTAATCGAAACTTATCGTAATGGTGATACAATATTTTAAGATGAAATAAATAGTCAATAAACTAATTTCAAATTAACTAATTAACCGTTTTGTTGCGGATAGCACGACAGGCGCGTCATGAGTGCTTTGCGGAAATTAGTAACAAAATCAATCTGTGCAAATGCCACGTCATTCTCCGGGTCTTCCATTGCAATTTCGTACTTGAAACGCCGTGGGTAATTGTCAAAGTATATTTATACGCGCTTTAAGCCCTGTTTTGTGGAAACAATATTCAATAAGTAGATAAGTTTAGTACACATTTTTCTGGTAAATAAAGCGAAATAAAACTTAAATAGAGGAACCTTAAATATTTCAAACATGGCGGAGTTCTTGTTATTTCCGCATTTCAACCATGACCCGGATGTCGAGTGAAATGACAGACGGTTCCATTTGAGTAACGAAATAAGCTCGCAGCTATCAAAAGTCTGTCAGTCTGTATTGAATCTAAGCGTAACGATATTCGGCAGGTCACAATTCACTCGATATTGAAATTCTCTTTTTGTTTTATTTTACTTTCTTGTATTTATAGAATGAATGGGTATATAGCTCTAAAGCTGTTACTATAATTAAGACTTACCTAAGCTTTTATTTTACGTCAGGTATATATTTATTTTACTAGAGTATCATCCTCTGTAGCCTAAATAAATAGTTGGTATTCACTAGTGGTAGTGGTCGAATCCCGGCAAGGGTATGTACATACATATTTAATATCTCCATGAATCTATCTGTACTGTCGGTTACAACCGACATCAGAAGCTTAAATTGAGCTTACCGATTAGAGCGATTGGTGTCGCATACTGTTTTCTTATTATGTTCAGTATATTCAATAATAATAAAACTCACCGAGATAACAGCATTGTATTAATGACTGGTGATATTACTGGTATAATTTGCAAGGGTCGAAACCTCATCAAGAAGACTATGACCATCTACTACGATTGATGCGATTCAGTTTAGGTCCTAATCTGGAGTGTTAGATTTGCCATAACAAATTGCTCAGGAGGCAGGATTGGTTCATAACTTCCGGTTTTAGCTCAGTAGTAATTATCGTGATAATATTTACAGGATAATTAAAATATTACAAAGAAAGTTACAATTGTGGTCAGTCGGGTGCAATTTTTCATAGAAAAAACTTAAATAATGGTGATTTTAAACCAATTTCAATATATTATTAGGTAAATTTAGGTACCATGATTTCATCGTCCATTACTGTATCGTCAGACAAATCCGTAGATATGAGAACAAGCCTGTCATGATAAAAAAAAACCCTCTGCCGTACATTTTTGGTGGTATTTTAATCGTTAGAACGTTTCGTCTACACACACTGTAGTGTATTAACCAAAGCATGCAAAGCGAGTATTTTACGGTAAAAGCCTTCGACAAGTTCCAGTACAGATAATTTTAGTCTACCTAAAAATATAAATAAAAAAAATAATATTCTTAAAATACGCAGTGATAATTATGCGCAGCTTGTATTGGAAAGAAAGAAAGAAACAACATTTATTGCACAACTACAATTACACACAGAACATTAAAATAAATTACTACATCTACACGAAGGAAAATCAGATACATTTAAAAATACAGACGTTTAAAAAAAGGTGACATGCAATTGGGTACTATTAACAGTCAGCATAATATACCCTGACATCAAAGATGACAGAGTGCTGGTCTTTCGTAGAGCCCTATTGGAAGATATAAACGAAAAACAACAAGCCATTGTTATTAAGAAAATAGATAAAATACGTAGTGTTTTATGAATAAATATGCAGGATGGAGAGCATACGAGTATGAGTAGATATTTCAATAAGCCCATTGAACCGTCACTCGTTGACAGCTATTTAAGCTAGCCTACAAAATTCACGTATTAATTTAAATTCATTCCTGCTTTTTGTTTTATCTTAAATCTCATAAAGCTATGAATACAAATATCGCAATTGGTAAAATATATTATAAAGATTACAATAATTATGAAGTTATTTTCAAAGGTGGAGAAGAAATATTTTATACGCGTGGTAAAATTAAAGTGACCGGTATTTCATAAAATAAGACATGTATTTAATGCGAACTACAAATTGGACATAGTTACGAAAAAATAATCAAAGCTCTGAAATTTGTTACCGAAATTTATGACTTTTTGACATAAGATTTAAATTAAATTGACAGTTTTTTGTGCGATCTTTTTTCCTTAACTACGTTTAATTGAAATAAAATTATTTTTCTCTTTCAGCTGGAAGCTCCCAGACTGCTATGACGAGCAAGGTGGTGACCGTGCCAGCGGTGGTGGGTGGTGAAGCGGATCTACCCTGCGACTCCCGACCACCCATGCGGAACGACAGTCTTCTGTTGGTCGTTTGGTACCGGGACGATTTTCCTGTTTACAGGTTTGTTATTTAATGTAACCCAGGGTTTATTTAGTCAGTATCTATATACGGACCAATTACTTAGAGCTGATTCATTATCGGAGCACTTGTGTATATCGATTCCTTAAGTGTGCAAAGTAAAGCTAGTGAAAGTCTTTGTGTGAGGCCTGAGTCGACGCTCGACGCTCAAGCGAAGCGGGCAGCGGGGCTTGCAACAAAGGCATCCGCGGATGCCTGTGTTTAAACAAATGAAAAGGTCTGTGCGTGGCCTAAATGCACAGTGCACATCGTCCAAATCCCTTGAGCACTCGACGCGACGCTGCTCGCCCTGCCTTACGCGCCGCTCGACGCTTGCCACTCAGTCCTTCCACTTAGACACTGGCTTTACTACCCATAAACTAGCATTTCCATTTAGTTTCGTAAACAATAATATATTTATTTTAGAATCGTAGTTCCATAGGTGTTAGTTTCAGATTCGATATAAATTCAAACTTATACTAAGTTAAAATTAAAATTATATTTCTCTTAAACATCATCATATTCAGCCGTTATTCGCCCACTACTGAGCATAGGCCTCTCTTCTTGTACGCCACTGGTTCCGATCCTGAGCTAACCTCATACAAAAGTGACCCGTATTCTTCCGAATATCGTCCACTCATCGCGCGGTCGGACGCCCTGCGCTTCTCCCATCTGAAAGCGGCCACCGATCCGTTAACATTTTGGTCCACCTGCCATCACGCTGCCTGGCAATGTACGAGTAGCTTGATGCCGAGCATGGCGCGCTCCATGGCTCTTTGTGCTACTCTTATTATAAACATGAAAATCAAAATTAATTAATGTAAAAACTGCACTTGCGTGTTGTGTGCGTTTCGTATTTTATGTACACACAAGTATCTGAATAGTTGAATACCAATTGTTTGGACAATAATCATGGCATAAGTATAAGCTTACTTAGCTATTCACGTTATTAGTACCGAATGGATAATTTTCTACGTAAATATGTTTATTTCGAAACTGTTGCAAATATCGGGTAGGTACTCGAAACACAAATTGATAATACCTCAATTTAAATCGTAGTAATAATACTCAATCAATATACATGTACGTACATACTGTCATATCAATAACTTTCACCACTAACGTTTATTTCTAACGATAACAATATATTATTAATATTTATTCTTCTTCTTCTTCCACTTAAGAGCTATGCTCTTGTCGGTGTAGCAATCGCCAGCCGTCTCTCTCCTGGGCTTTTTTCTTCACTTCTTGGTAAGACATGACTTTGACTTTTTCCTTTATTTGCTCAAAGTAATTTCGTCTTGGCCTTCCCCTGCCTCGCCTTCCCTCAATCTTGCCTTCTATGATGTTCTTGAGGAAAAAGTCATGTCTTAGCAGGTGTCCTATCATATTTCCTCTTCTGTTTTCTATGCTATATAAATATAAACGGCATTTATCAAATGATCATTCCAACTGTCAATAGTTTGCTAACTGAAATTGCCCGAGAGAATGCAACCGCTTAGTCTGTCAAGCCCCTCGGATCTCCCTCGGCCGACTGACTGGCTAAGTCTTTGTTTATCTTACGAATAATATTTAGGCACTTGAAAATTAAATGGTAGGATATTGTTTAACATTCAAGGAAGCTACTAACAGGTTACTGATTGTCTCCTGTTCGTTGCCGCCGCGATTTGGGCTCTACTTTTCACTTACGATCAGGTGGAGTGGAGCCACTTTGTTGTGCCAACGTTATTTTTATTGGATCGGCAACGCGCATGTGACACCCTGAGGTTGCAGGCGCCCATAGGCTACGTGGAATGCTTTCCATCAGGCAGACCGTATGCTTGTTTGCAACCGACGTGGTATAAAAAATAAAATTAAAAAAAAGCTTCGAAGAACCTTCTCAATTTTTGATAGAATGTAAAATAATAAGATTTCGTTATTTATCTTATGAGTGTAGAGAAGAGATAAAAAAAGTTACATTTTTTGCTATACATGGTGATTAAATTGCTTGTCGACCGTTTATTTTGGATGCATTTAAAAAATAAAAACAATTCTATGATTCACATTTATTTATAAAATGAGAGAGGAAAATATGCGACATGTACTTACAGGCAAAAAGATAATGACCCGATTGATCAGCATAGAACATTATATCCCTTTCCGACCGGTTTGATATAATCCTGCAAATTACTTTGCAAAAATCCTGTCACCAAGTAAATTGTATTTTCGAGCTCAAACCTATACCGATCGAATCTGCAGACACTAGCCGACACGTAAAATTAGCAAATACCTTAGGGCGGCCGCATCAGTCAGTCGCAAGACAGCGTTGAAGATGGCGATGTATTTTGGTGGGAGTAGGTGCACATGTAAGTTCGTAATTTCGTATATTTGCGGTAACAAACATTCTATTTATTGAGTGATACTTACTCTTAAAGAGTTAAACGTTTTTATTTAGCACAAATTAGAATAAAATTAAGTGATTTTGTGTAAACAATATGCCCGTAAATAATAAGTGCACAAAATTGTAGGTTCGGACGGAGCTCGTCATAAATATTTGCACGGATATGCATAATCGGTCTTTGCGCATAAAATGAAACCAAGAAAGATAGTCATATGTTTTGAAGAATTGGTTACATATTTCGTCTAATTCGTTAGGTATATATTTCATCGTATTTAAATTAGCGTATCCTAGGAACTGGGTTAATAATATCTTGTATTTTCATCTTTGTTAGGCACTCCATAGGTGTCCATACCTAATATCTCTCGAATTGCTTTGGCCTTGCTATTATGAATGTTGCTCTTTTGAACTCTTCTTAAGTTTTGCTTATTCGTGGATGAATTAAGAAAACACATTGTAGAAGGACGTCCAATCTTGATAGTTTCCTGTAAACTTTGCTATGTCTATCTTCGGAAGCTTCACATCATCACTAAAGCTAGGTGTGAGATTACTGCTAATTCTGCTTGTGCACGACGTAGTACTTTCTAGCATAAGCTTTTTAAGTATTTAACCACAAATATTTTCTTGTTTGGCTATTAAAACCCGTTAATTCCGTTCACATCTTTAAATCTATTGTTGAATTACTGTGGAAAACTCAATGTGTAGTAAATATCGTTTTTTTTCTTGTGTGAATATGTATAATGTAATGTAATTTCCAGATTCTTCGTTTTTCCCAGTCAGTAAAAGTATATATTGCAAATAGTACTGGTTATTACACGTCGACTCCAAAAAATCGTCGCTTTAATCCATTCATCATATTATTATTAGCATTGATAATACATTTTTATCTTCTAGAAATCATGAAGTGAAAATTTTGATTTTTATTTTCTAATTTACCGTCTTAAAGTAGCTTTCACATTTAAAACTCATTTATTTACGTTTGACATCCATCGTTGGATCACCAATTTACATAGATGTGCGAAAATTCAACTCAATCTGCCCAGTAGTAGTGTCGGAGTAAATCGGTTGTAACAGACGGACAGATGGACACGCCAGTGATTCTATGAGTGCTCCGTTTTTTTTCTTCTTGTGGTACGGAACCCTAAAAATATAAGATCGCTTATAATAGGAAGTTTTTTCATAAATAATGTGTTTTATTAATGTTTTTATGCATGTCCATACTAATTTGCAAGATCTTGCATTTACGTATAGATCCTGAACGTCACTTTCGTGCATGCGATTTTTTTAATGATAAAAGGCAATTCGTTTTTTTTAATTATTTTTTACAGGTATTCGAAGATAATTTAAAACGATCAACATTCATTTTTCATAAGATTTTAGAAAATGTTTGTCTCGGTCGTAAAGGGATATATGCATTTATAATGATAAGTTTTGCTTTGAATGATTAAAGTCAGCAGTTTATCTACAAACTACAACCAACCAAATATGGTTTGACGTTGATAATATTCTTATGTACCTACAATCATTCCAGTTACTACATTCTGTTTGAAATCATATTATTTTGAGTAGTTGACTTGTCAAATCAAGTGAATATTTGGCTTATGCGACTAATATAATGCGCTGAATGTGTATTGCGTTAGGTTTGCTGACTGCGTACTCGAATCATGAAACCACACCGACAATCGATGGAACTAACTAATACGTACAATTGTATCTCGTTAATATCGCGTCATGTTTACTCGTAATCACAGCCAAATATGACAGTTGTTCGTCGATTCAAACTATCGTTTTGGGACGAAATTTATGTCTAAAATGGGCGGATTTTTACTTTGTTGGATTTTTTAAAAATTTTCCAAATTTGGATATTTTCTACTCAGAATCGCGAGCTCTTTTGATCCTCATTAGCAGATAAAAGTGTCCCGAGAATTCCATACATTTTTTTGTCTTCCACTGGGTTTCGATCGAAGAAAGTGTATGAAAAAGAGTAACTCAATGTATTTTTTTGGGAAACTTTTTTATATCACATTTTCAATTTTTTTTCGGCTATATTGTATTTGATTTGCACAACGATATTGAGCGGTGAGACGCGGTGTTGCATACGCATAAATAGCTTATCGTTAAGACCAATACTGATGTAACTTACTGTGAGATAACCGCTTGCAATACTTATTATTTATTATTCATATTAATTTAGTATATATATTTTTACATAATTATTTTTAAATAAATAATTGGTACATATTTACTACCGCTTACACATTTTCAAATTAAATGTGAAACGATATAGTAAACATTATATCCAATATTTTAATTTAAATATTCAACAATTACGGTACCTATCGTATTTTTACAATACGATATTTTCATTAAATATTGAACTATCAACATGATAGGTTCTTACTACTTTGGTGCGTGGTTTGGTGGTATTGATTTATGTTGCATAATTCCGTCCCTAGAATGTTAGATATCACAGTGCACTTCTAAATTAATGATCCTGTATTT